>JAODIE010002553.1:0-55080 GCA_027575565.1 Diploeciton nevermanni
ATAAGTATCGCAATGTACCGCAGGTTTACAAGGCGCCAGAACCGCAACATAACTATTACAGGTGCATAAACTAATGGCATAAGCACAAGAACCGCAGAGAACGTAAATAGCGCGACTGCAGGAGATTAATGTAGCCAGCGGGTTTTATGACAAATCGGACATTACTTAAGACCACCACTTATTGGATATACTCTCAGCAGGGTCTGAACCCGTGTCCCACGATTATATGCTTCACTGTCGGGTGCGTTACCAAATGAGC
This sequence comes from Diploeciton nevermanni, assembly GCA_027575565.1. Lineage (NCBI taxonomy): Eukaryota > Metazoa > Arthropoda > Insecta > Coleoptera > Staphylinidae > Diploeciton > Diploeciton nevermanni. The sequence goes on from JAODIE010002553.1 coordinate 260, forward strand.
TACGGGATGAGCAATAACACATATTTTGACATCATTATTGCGTTATCTTTTACATTATCCGGCTTTTTAATAAAAATTTAATGCTATTCTATTAGAAATAAAACAAAAATCGAGAAAAATGTGGTTTTGACGTCAACCAATTGAAGACCCAACCATATCTTTCATCCTTTGTGGGTTCTTATTAGAAATTATTTATAGAGTATATGGTTGTATGTCATAATAGTTTATTATTTAAGTGTTATTATTGGAAATAATATATAAATATAGTTAACGACACATCTTGTTGATATATATACTTGAACTTAGTGATTGGTTAAAGTTCAAGCGGGCCTGCTGGCTCGTTGGTCTAGGGGTATGATTCTCGCTTCGGGTGCGGGAGGTCCCGGGTTCAAATCCCGGACGAGCCCGTCTGGGTTCCCCCCTCATACCTTTTTATTCGCACTATGTCAAATTTGGTACGAACACTTTTCTGCGGTTGTAAAGTTTAATGAGATGAGATCGTAATTGCAAGTAAACCCATTTTAGAGATAAGTAATTTTCGTTTAAATGAAAACACCCTCAGATTACTATCGGTACTATTTGGATTTTATTTTGCAATCACAACAATGCGAGGCAATATAAGCTCAGAAACATAAATTTGGAACCTATTGCAGCAAAACAATGAGTGCACACAATATCCTATCGTTGTTATTCTTCATTTATATTCTCCTCATTGTTGATACTCGAGTGTACAATGTAATGTTTTGGGTCCACTAAATAAAGATCTTATAAGATACTTAATAACCAGACTTGTTCTCTGTGTGTTGTATCATCATCAAAACGCTAGTTATATTTCAAGCTGAGCCGAACTCTGGCAAATGCTAGCGCACAGGACCGGCTCAAACTCGAAATATGAACAAAGGGGACTCGCTGGTTGCTCGGGCTGTCCGGACCACAACGAACGGCGCTGACGACTCGACTAGCTGACCCAACTAGGGCTCCAACTTAAGACATGATATCTTTCACGAGGTTGAAGATTTTGAGAGGATACACGCTGCGCTTGTGTATCGCAATACAGTCGTGGACGGACGAGCTTAATTGAGTAGGACTCTGGTTGTCGACGTCTAGGGTTGAGTAGACGAAGGATAAAGACAGCAAAAGATTCTGGTTCTACTTGGTACTTTATTAAACACTTTGGGTCTCAATCGGACATAGTGACTTTGAGTCTAGCCTTCTAAAGTGTTTTATTTTATAGGTAAAATAATCAAGACTAATGTGAATCTACATCTAAACATTCTCTAAACATCCAATATTATTATTATTATTATTATGAGCTTTTCAATCCTGCAGGTTACTGCTAACCAATTCCGGGTTACAATTTTTTTCTAGAGGAATCGGCCCTTATCTTGTCGACCAGGATTCAAACTGGGGCCTCTTAGATGAAAAGCAGGCGTCATACCTAATGCACCATCCTTCACATCGAATGAATCTGACTTTAGTTAATTAGACAATGAAGCTTAATCATCAATGAAGACCTAACTCGCTTATTGAATGCATTCGCCAATAAGCCTACTTTCAAAATATAACTACATATATTGCGTTTAAAATAACCAGGTATAGATTTGGAATCAACTTTATAATCAAAAATATTGTTGAAATAAAGTGAGTACAAGCGTTTGATATAAATAAAAACTCTAATGTTTTTAGTCAAAAATACTTATTAAAGTATTTAAAACAGCTGGTAACCCTTATCAAATAAAGCTTGTTGATACGTACGGAAATTTTTGCGATGTTAGAAAACCTCAACATTATAATATCTTTCTGAGTATTGTTGAGTGTGGTTACGAAGTGTTTAAGATTTATTATGTTAAAAAACTTTACTATAACACTTACTTTTTGTCTCTAGGTAAGAACGTTTTCGATACTGAAGAAGGCAACATGCCGAAAACTTTCTTACCTAAAGACAAAAAGTAAGTGTTATAGTGAAGTTTTTTTAACATAATAATATCTTTCTTGTACTCTATGCAAATAGGCCCAATCCAGAATATTTTCTACAACCAGATCAATAACTATAAAATACTATACAACAAATTTTCTCCTGACCTTCCTGCTAGTAACTATTGGTTGCAGTATACTTTGTTCTTGCCGAAGAACACTTTTGCTATGAATTACAAAAATAAGATGAAAACAGGAGCTTAGTTACGAGTTAATTAACTGTTGCAACACGATGGCAACTTCTTTGTACGTAGTTTAGCTCGATCATTCAAATGCAGAGGTCGCTATAAGTAAGACATAAAATTAAATGTTGAAATATAATCTATAAGCTATTGTTTGACACACTTAGAACGCAAATTTAATAGATATTAACTATGAAAAATTGTTTTTCTTGCACACCTGCACATTAAAAATGAGTCATTCTAGTCAATACACAAAGCAACGTGTTGCAGTAGTAATACGATTATGTAATTAAAGTCTCATAGATCATTTTCGCATGTGAAGCAATTTCAAAGTGCACTTGGAGCACACGGTAAAGTGCATGGGGGCCTTGTGCACCGCTCATAAACAGAACTAAATGATGCGATTTGTAATAAAGGCACACTGCACCTAATTGGAGCGTGAAAAAGAAAAAAAAACAGACATTAAATCATTGCCATTGGTGCACCTAGTTTCTATGACGGTAACCATAGCAACTTTAATTAAAACAAAAATTATCTTTTGAAGAACAAAGGATTATTATATGACTTCTTGAAGTAGACTGAAGAAAGTTTTGAGACAATTCCAAGCGACTATTACCTTCCAACCTTAACCCCAGCGACGCTGCATTGTCGCTTGCATAACTCACATCGAGCATGATTGCTACGAAACAAATGTTTATGACTTTATGGGCTTTGTGCTGTGATCTATTTGCGCTGATTTAATGCGCGCATAGGACTTGCACAATTCGTAGCGGACCTCTGGTGGGTTCGCTGCGTTGACGACTGCATCAAGTAACAACATTGCCGAACGGCGTATTTTATATCGACGCCATAAATCTAAGTGCATGTGCCCTATATTTTCTAATCGTGTAAAGGTCACGAATATGTTGTATAAGAAAAGCGAGCGCAAAGGTACGGCCGCGAAGGAGAGAGCAACAATAGAACAAGCAGCCGATGAGGACTGAAACCTTCCTCGTGGTGGATATACGAGATCATGGGTAGCATTGAGCAAATTCCAACCGGCGAGGCCTAAGGCGATCACGCTCTGTGTGTACATTCCTATCACCGAAAATATCTCCCTTAAAAGTTTAATTATAATACATTGAGATGGGACTAACTGAAGCTGAACATTGTCTTACTTATTAGGCCTATAAGAAGTTGTCTAGAATCTGTATTTTCTTATGAATTGAGAATGTTTTTGGTAGCGTACCAAATTTTCCAAGCACAATCTGTCGAATGCTACATAAACATGGTGACTTAGTTGACTCCGTGCTAACGTAACGCATAGATGCATTGGTCATTGTATGGATAATGTTACAACAACGTAATACACCTCAGATAGCCAGCAACGAAAATGTGACCAATGCCATAAATTCGTACCAACTGGTAGACTGGTGGACAAGGAACTACTCAACTGCTCAACCACGCACGAAGTCGTAAGTGTTTTAGGCTTGAATTTCTACAATCTACGGCTTTTCGTGAACCATGGCCCGGCGTGTCGATTACCGCAGTAAAAATAATTTACCTCGGTATGTACGATGCCGATTACTGCCGCGTTTGATGCAGACGTATGTGTGAATGCGAATTTATGTGAGAAAATCAATGCGTTGCATGCGCATGCAGCCACTGTCAGCGCAAACGGTGGAGCGCGTTTCGTTCGATTTGCAATTTGTATCTAATACATATTATTACTATTCCGTTTTCCATGACGCTCGACGTCGCGATACGGAAATTACGAAATTATATCGAATGCAATATCAAAATCTAATAATACACGATCAGGATGCGCATCGAAATTGAATCGAGCGATTTGAGTTTAATAAATTTATTGCAATCCCATAAATTCAGCGTTGAACATAAATGGGTTTTCATTGCCATAAAAGGAGTCGGTTGCGTTGAGAGTGTGGAGAATGTGTTATGAAAAGTACAATGAACTAAACTGCAGTAATTAGTAATTTATGACTTTATTATAAATGTTTGCTAATACCATATTTAGCGTTATCTTAATCTTTACACATCGAATTGCACTTTTGGTACACACGCTTGCAGCTAAGTAATGCGCAGTTGTGCGCGTAAAACAATGCAGACACGACAAGAAAAAACGCAATGCATTGAATAATCATGCAAATGTGGTCACGATTGAAATGGTTGTCTTATCTTAATGTAATTAAATCATGTTCGCTACTTAAATATTTCCTCTATGTTCATAAAAAATGACGCATCTGCACATAAGTAGATCTTAATATCGAATTAATTGCACTTAAGTGATTTTAATCATATGGCCTGTAACGAGATATTAATTGTAATCCAGACAAATGGAAATTGGTGATGCTAATAGTAGTTTAGCTTGAGCAATTTAAATTGCCCCGGTTGCGATGCTAAACGTAGGATATGATGTTAATGAAAATGTGGCCTTGATTTCAGCTTTATCTGACTTGATGAAAATTTACAACGTTGTGCTCGACTGTCTGCATGTTGTTGAGCGACAATTAGTGAACCTATATGCACGCAAACATCATTACCAATCAGTTCTAATGCAATTTATGAAATCGTAAAGATGGGTTAGAGCTTGATTCGTTGCTCGTGGAATTAAATACGAGCCTTAACAACAAATTGTGGAAATAAATGTAATCATTCTCATTTAAATATTTGACGTATTCTAGAAGAAAACTATTCCATTGTTGTTGAAGTAAACAAATTAAACTATTAATGTCTTCATTGCACCAGTTCATAAGCAGAAATGCTTATGAAATTACTCCACAAAAAACATAATTCCAATGAGGAGAATAACGTGTTTAATAATTACAACTGTTTATTACACATTACCACCAGTTGGTCGGTAAGTTGAGCTTGATAATATTTGTTTTTAACTTAAGAGCCACTTTAGTTTTACACGTTTTTCACGTTACTGCGTGCATTCTGCTCTCAATTCGTTTTTGTTGCTTTACAATTTACAGGTTTCTGCCGTTTTTTTAATCTTAATTCAAGCAGACTATAATGTCCACCGGCAGAAATTGCCGATTCTGTCATGGAGATAATTCGCACCGTCACGAAATGACTTCTTAACTTCTTTGAGATACTGTTGTTTTTGAGTTTGCGAACAATGTGCAAAGGCATTCACAGATGTGCCGATCCGATGATGTTTTGATGGATCATTTTTCGGCGGCGGATGCATTCAGAAACCGAAACCGCAAATTACAAAACCTGATGAAATCTTAGTGCGCAAAAAGTTGCCTGCAATTATTGTCGAAATTATACGCTTCATGAAAAATGAAGATATTATACATCTGATTGTTCGTTAATGCTTTCGAAATAAGTACTCAACATGTGCAGAATTAGATAAGGTGAATAAAAGTAAGTTGAAACAAGAATTCAAATTGTTCACATACATAACTGTTGATAATAAAATAATTTTCTTGTTAAAGTATCTACCAACATACTTCATCACGATTTATTCCTTTGTGGCCACATTATTACTTTACACATATACACCGTGTGGTTAATTGTACTCATTTGTTAGCAATGTTAATTGCGCCTAAATCTCTCATTTTAAAATGTACTAGCAATTATTTGTTGGTGCGCATCCCAGTCATGTAGCACATCTCTTAAAAGCACAATGTTTCATGTCCAATGTTTTCAATGTACATGTACTATGTGTGGTATTTAGTTGCATGAAGACGAATCTGCGCAGCGTCATGTTAAATGCTAAATTACCAATGTACGTGAGCAGTACATCTAATCCGAAAACATCATGTACCATGCTCACGCTGAAATTTGTTGAAGGCTCCATGTTTGAGGAAGAATTAGTAGAATGAAGAGTGCTTTGACTTATAGCTTACGCACGGCATAGCACTAAATGTTTACAAATTACATGTAATTCAAGTGTGCGTATAATTTTTAACGGTTCTAAGTTAATTATAGCTTGAGTGAAAATTACAATTTGGTAATGGTAATGCACAGCAAGCGCACAAATCGGATCTTAAAGTGGTGACGCTAATGTGGACGAAGAAGAAGGTATTAGGAATATTGTTTGCTAACGAGTTATTCATATTTTTGTGTACAAGGTCAGTTGCTTTAGAAACTGCTAATTTTTATTTTGATGTGCTCTAGTAAACACATTAAAAAAAGATTGAACTTAAACGTAATTAAAAGCTAACTATTTCGGGAAATTAGATTTTGACGTATTTTTTGGTAAGCATAAGTCAAAATTTTGTTTTATTCCCTTAGATTTAAGAATTTCATCAAAAGATTGTATTTTCAAGTCAAGACTTTAATTTTAAAAGAACAGAACGTATAAAAAGTTCAATTTTTTCTTTTTCACTGCAAACCACGTACTAAAATATATTAAAACTTATATTCTCTGTTCGTTCATAAATTTTTTATTTCTAAACAGATTTTTTTTCTAATTTTTATTCCGCCACACATGTAACTTTGTATAAATCCTACATTATTGTTACTCTACTTCAGTTCAAGTCCTTAATCTGAAATTTACAGCCATTCGCTGTAACGCTGCACGAATATTGAAATTTGAAAATGCACACATGCGAATATTATTTCCAGAACTATGTAAACTGCGGCAAGGGTTCACTTATCGACTCATAAAATGTATTCACTGGAGAGACACACGGTAATATCATCTAGCCGGCGAACTACCGGTTCGTCGCGGTGTAAGTGACGCAATATGAAATGCGCTAGTCGATGCAAACCGAATGCAAACCGCGATTCACGGGCCAATTAAGATAGCCCCGCAACGCACGAACGCATTGTGCGAAAACGGCGAAACTGTGAATGCGTCGTCCGGGAATGGGTGTCGTGCATTGGAATGCCACGAAATGGTGTCCATTTCGCAGATATTACGCAAATAATGAGACGTTTTGCGATTTTCGTCTTGCGTAGTTTTCCAGTCTGAGATGTAGTAAAATGCAGTAAAGTCTACTAGTTTACTAGTTGGACAGAACATAATTACATTGAGTGAAATAAAGTAATAAACTGTGCTTGAAATATTCTGTGATAAAGTGAACACATTCTTCCAGGCAACTCATTGGACCGTTCCGATTAGAACCTTTAAAATGGCAAAATACTGAAATGGGGTATGCATCTTCAATGTTTACAAATTTAACCTACAATTAGTGCCATTCTTTCAAGACATGTTCTGAAACATGATCGGTGCGGTTTAAATCATAAATAATTGTATACTATATCTCGCCAACCTGAACTTAGTTTGCTTTTTATTTTCTAAATTCTCTAATTCAGGGTCGATTAAAAGAGCAGATCCCAAAGCAATTCACCATTTTGAATTTTGAAAGCAATCTAATGCTTCTCTAGTATAATGATCTATGCGATAATAAATAAACCTTTCAGAAGTAATTTCAATCTGTACCTTAGACATAATTCACTAAAAATATTCCTCCAACCAATTATCACACTTCAATCGTGTGACTGCTCATAGTCACCATTTACTCGCTTCTTCGCCTGCTGCCTTCTACTACAACTCTTGCACCTGCAAGAACTCCAACCGATGTGTGACCACCGTTCGCGGTGTTAATAAGAGGTCGGCGACAGCACGGCACGACAGGCGATAATTAAGATATGCAAATTTTTCATCTGTCGCGCATTCGGCACACATTTTTCAACGCGATATTTTCTATTTTGTGCAACAATTAATCTCGACTGCATCTCGACCGTGCGCACCACATAGCGTCTTGCATGATATCACTCTGCTGCACAGGCTACAGAAGATATCAAGCCGTCGCGTCGATGAAGAACATTTCTCATTCATTAACAACGTCTATAAATCAACCGATCTGTCCTATAATACAAATAGATTTAATTTCAATTATTAGAGGTTAATTAACTTTAATATATTACTTTTAAAAAGCAGTTTTATCATTGAGAGATTTAACTATGTAAATTGTTTGTAATTGTTTTGTTATGTTGGTTGTGTTTCTATTGTAGTTTGCTCTAGGACTAGAATCAATTTTAATTAGACCATCATAATAGTTGTCTTTTACGTAGAGTAAATTAGAAGGTAAATTACGTCCACTTCTCTCTTAAATAATCATTTTTCTATTTTCTCCGATAACCAACAATTACAATCAACTTTAATTGATAAATACTTATCTAAGACTTGGTCGTAAATAGTAATATATCAATATATTTATTGCTCGCAAATCGCGTGTGTTTCGCAAAATTAAAGGCACTGATTATTCGACAACTTCCTAGTTTCCCAGTTTCTTGTTTGAATGCATGTCCTTGAATAGCGGCGATAGTAGTCAGAAAAAGTTTTGTCATTTCTTCGACAATTTCGAATTGATTTCAAATCACCGGTGCTTTACATGTTTTATGTCGTCTCGTTAAAAACACGCAAGTGCTAAAAATGTGTTTATTAGATTTTAATGGCGCACTAATAGTTATCCTTCGGTACCATTACCAGGTGTATACCGTAACCAGTTCCAATTGCAGCTCAACCATTCATGTTCCTATGACCAAGCCTGAAATCTTTATCGGCAATTTGCGGTGCTATTTGAGGTTATGTCGCGATGGCACGCGTTGTTCATGTGCAGGTGATGCAGGTGTCTCGCATAATTCATTGCAATTATTGCGAGTGATTGCGATGTGCATCCTGTAATTAATATTCCGCAGTTAGATTTTAGCGCAGTGTCAATATTTTGCGAAAGTACTTCTTGCACTTCATTGGGCTGTGAGGATGGTGGATGTAGGTATCAGCTACTTGCCAGTTGGTTAATGCATAAATTAGTTTCTCGTCTTTCTTTACACTCACTTAGTTTCACATAGCATAAGTCATCCTAGCTTTTTGTTGCCATAATTCATCCAAGATGACAAATCAGAATTTATTTCAATTTCACCTTAATAATGTTGAGAAGCAACAAATATTTCGGCATAAAATACTTGATCATTTTTGCTTAACAATGAACATGTAGTACCTGTTGAAAATAATAATAATTTGATATGCAAATTATCTCTCCAGTACCCTGATTGTAATGGGTTATTCGTACAAGTTTCAGTAATAACACTGCCCTAGATGTAAGTGCCTTATTAACATGCAAAGTACATCGCGACTAGTCCAGATTGGACTGAACTAGGCGTAGTTGAACAAATTCTGCTACATTGTAGCATAATACAATATTTATTGTTTTGCCTATTGCGGTGCCGAAGATTGCTTGAAAGAGGTCTACAAAACGTTGGCTGCTTGTTGATTTATGACTCAAGGCACGTACCGATGAAATTTATTCTGCCGAACGTGTCTATTTGCCGTTATTATGATATTTAATACTCCAGTATTATCTTGTTATCAGGTAATTATATGTTAATGTAGAACGGAATACAAATCATCGAGACACACATTCTAGAAGAAGTTTAAGTGGTATGTGTGATATAGGCAACCCACTGATACCAACAACTACTGATAATGATTGAAAATTTGAATAAGTGAATAATAAAAAGTTATTTCAAAATTAAATATCAACAAAATTTGTCTTGTTTTCTATAGTATTTTTAAAAGCATGATTTAGACATTTTTTAAACATAATAAAATTAAATATTTTACGAAAGGAAACGCAGTAAAAACAATTATTTATTCGTTGACATTAACAAATACATACAGTATAAATATTGAACGATAACATTGAACAAATCTTAAATTTTATGTAAATAACTAAATTTTTACCTGTTGATTTTCGGCCGCCGTTTGTCTTTGCAAAAGCCTAATAAATCCTAATTCAAATCCACCTGACAGACGGCAGCTGCCTGCAACTATTGTTATGCAAGAAGTTATAGCCAAGGAAACAAACGACCTGCTGCGACGAAGCACAGAAACCTCAGAACATCCAACAAGCGCAGGATAATAAAGACATTTCCATTAGCATACGCCTGAACCTGTGTTCGCGCACAAGTAACAGGTAGCCAGTTAGTGGCCGGTGAAAAATTACGCGGAACCGAACGCCACGCATTTGCGGAATATTTAAGTCTGCAACAACCAGCAAAATAAAGTTTCAGTCTCTGTTTTCAAGCATTTCAACCAATTCCACCAACGTGGCGCTCATAATCAACGTGAGCTTTTGTCTTGCAAATGATGGCCATTCGCTTCGGATTCTCCGCGAATAACTAACATGCGCGCTTTTTTCAATCGGCGCGTATAATCACGTTTTCATATTGTCTCGTCAGTACATCTTTACCATCGTGTGTGGATTATTTGTTCATTATATATTATTCACCTCCCTCAACAGCATTAGTCGTGGCGTATTAAAGTCTTCATTATCAAAATATTTAAAATTAGTCGAGTCGTGGTGTGCTGTCATTTTCGGCAGTATAAGAGGATGGAAAGGTTAAAGAGACCTAGAGAGGTGTCGGTGCTATTTATGAACTTTATTCTAACTTCTAGCTGAAGCACATGACTATGTCAATTTGAAATGCTAGTCGTTGATGGACGTATTAAATTAGTGACCAGTGGAGTCGCGCTGCGTGTAATTGTTGCGCGTGGTATGCTTCACGTACAAATTAACGTGTTGAGAAATTATTTACGATTTCAAACACGCACATCAAAGAAAGCTTGGCTATAATGCATTGAAAGATGAGAAGAGATCTTTATCGCCCGTCTGATGCCATCTAGTTGGACAAGCCAGAAGCTGATGAATTACTCTGAAAGAATTAAAAATAATGTGAAATATTCAAATAAGTAATAATTATGATTTGTATTAAATTAAAATTTGTGTTAGAATCTTGAGGGTGTTTCATGATTTAAATATGCGTAAATAATGAAGAGGCCGGATATTTTTTGCTGCATCTGTATTAAACATTATTTCATGCGTGTAATTTGCCGTTATGTTAACGACTTGCTAATATAACACTTACCATTAAACTACGTCAAGACTTACTTAAAAAAAGAAAAAATATATTCAAAACTCTTTCTGTAAAAATCTGCCTCAGCCTTCCTCATCGTTAATTTCATTAACCATACTCAAAATGTAAAACCACTTAATGTTCATTATTACGAGAAATGTGCTTATATATGTGTTTATGATCGTTTTTCGGCGATGGAGTATTTACGTGTTGTCATTGACAATTAGCGACTGGTGAAAAACCAATGTTGGCATTAATTGCACACTCATAAATAAATACGCTCATTGGCATTCAAATATACAATTAGAATGATGTACAAACGTACAAATAAAGTATAATAGAAAAGAAAACAAGAAATTATGTTCAATTTATGTGACATGTGTTCAATAAATTTGACAAGTTGTTTATTTATTCGTTATTTAGTCAATGACTAGAAGAGAAAGACATTGCATCTGCCTACATTAATCAAGTGCTTTGATATTTACAGAAAGTCTATTGACAAATTACAATAATTTATATGATATTTAGCAGATCACGCTGAATGACATCAGGGTTTTATTTAGTAGAATTCCAACAAAAAATTTAACATGTATTGTGCCATCTAAGCGAGGGTTGAAGTGTGACTGAGGTCCCGTCAGTAGCGATTTTTCTTATATATACACTTAAGTAGTGGGGATGCCTGCTACACGTGTTCAACTCTCCATCTGTTGAAAAATGCGCGGTGTAGACGCTAAACTAATAAAAACCCGCCCATCAATAAAATTAAAATAAAATATAATTGGACTATTTTACGATTGATTAAACTTTACTCGACACTTCAACTATGTTTATTTATGACCTCAGGACATAGTGACACTCGCACTCCAACCATTCCGATATAAAGTAGTTTATCGTTTTGAATTTCACGACGAGTCATAAACGCACCAGAACTATCAACTTGCTGCTATTTAATCAAGACGCAGTTGTGTTAAATCCGCAGTAAACTTGCACTAAAGTCTGGTTAAACAATAGTTATGTGAGAATAAATAAGTCCTGTTCAGCAGGGCGTTGTGTAGAAAACGATTTATGGTAACGCGCCACTACAACCCGCAGTGATTACAAATGAGCCGGACATATAAGATTAGTCTATGTCGATTAAACATTCTAGAATCGACATTCAATTGTGACATTATTGAGCATTATTCAAATAAAAGGCATTATAATTTAATACTAAAGACTGGTAGCTGGTTGATTTGCGTAAACATATTGTTCAACACTCCTAGCAGTGTAGAAATCCGAAATTCTGTTGTGTTTGTGGTGTTGGATATTTGTTGAATTTCCTCTTTCCTGAGATTTCTAGTAGATGAGGAAGACTGTTTATAGAATTGCTTTTCTGCAACTTTTGCAAGAGTTTAATGCTGGCATTGGAAGTGTTCGTAATATGCAAAGGTTAGTAAGGTACGAAAAGGAGCGGCAGCAGCGTTATAAATTTCCAGGACATCTGCAAGCGGTACTCGCATACAGATAAATAAATGGCATAATGACAGCATGCGTATAATAAAGCTATCTTCTTCAAACGGGCACGATTTTCTTACTTGCGCAAAAAGCTCATCGTCCAACCTACTTCTAATCAACTGACCAGTGCAAATCTACGATAGAATACAGAATAATCCAGAATCAATCTAAATCTAATTAAAGCAACAAATCTCAAATTTCAATTCTCCTCTTATACAACCAATTCTAATAAGTTGCTGTATTTCTGGTCAATTAATTTATTATTTTAAGGCTTCTGAAATGTTTGAATGCAGAAATATTTTGTATTGCACTGTAGAGCATTTCAGAATGACGTGAAAAACAACTATAACGCTGAAACTACTGCGTCCGACAAATATCAACGGTGTACGTGGGTGTTCGCAATAATTTAACAATTTCTATGTCATTAGCTGGCTTCCCGCAACTTGCAAGACTTGCATGTAAACATCGTAGATTTTCCGCTGTGATTTTTTGCACGCCATGGAAATAATAAATGACAACGCGTGCGCAATGTGTGCATCTTCTCGTAAAGCTATATGAAAACATAAATTCTGTAATAACAAAGCATTAATGAAGACATCTTACAATGTGTCGGAGCTTTGGGAACATCGTCGATTTGTAAGTAATAACTTGGTGGCTTTATGTATCTTTCTGAGAGCAATGCCATACGAGAAATTGGAATTGCCTTCCAGGATGCCACAACGCAAGTTTAGATGAATATTAATAATTGTCGTCGACATAGAAATGAATTAAATGTAACAAGAAAAATATAAATCGCTATAAATAGAATGAACCATTTGACGAGAATTAATCTACAATTAATTTATGGGGAAAGAAGATAAATTAATTAAAGCATATTATATTCAATGCTTAGAAGTAGTTTGAAATTATAAAAGTAAATTCATTACAGATAATTATATAAAATATACCCATCGGTTCTCCTTTAGTGATTACTTTTATATGCAACAAAGGAAATGGTTTTTTTGTCTTATAATACGTAATTTATTTTATATGTAAATAAAATGCATTAATAACAAATGAAAAATTACAGGCAGTGAGCACTCATCCTTTTATTCTTCTGCTAATTGCATTTAAATTTGATAGCAGCTTCACCTTGATTTCCGTGCTCGTCAGATTTGCATTAATTTACTGCGTGACTGAAATGCATCTAATTAAAAATGAAAACAAATTACTGACTTGCTGATTAATTAGATCTATCGGAATGTTATATCTTGATTAATCAATATTATAATTTTCCGTGTTTTTCATTTTTACATTTTATCTTCGACAAAACCATTTTAATGAGACTGACGAATCTATAAACTCTAGTATTAGATTTAATAACTTCAATGATATTCATGGCTATTACTTATTTCTGTCTTATGCAAATAAATTGGTAACCTCCTGGCGTTACAATTGTTTATTACCTAGATTGCAACAGCAATTACACATTTCTTTAGCGATGACTTTTTTTATTGCGATTATTGACTGGTTGTTAAAATGTATACAATGGGCGCGGCACTGGCCACTGGTATTGAAATTATACCTTTCTGCGCATGCCTACGAGCCTTAAACATGCACTCCATCCAAACCAAACAAAATTTAAATCTAACATGGTTAGATCCGGTTGATTCGCTTCATTGACTTGAGCTGTAGTACGCTTGGGTTTTAATTAGCAGCGGCGAAATTTGGAGCGCGAAGATTTTTCTAGTGCGGAGTTTACAACTTGAATCCAGCTCAGTTCAACACTGCGTTTACAACGAATAGCGCATGCGCAAGATAAATGTGTCACGAAATGAAACAGGCTAGTAAAAGCATAAAACAATGATCGTAAAATAAAAAGTCGTAGTTTAAATAATTATTGAACACATGGCAGGCAAGCACATGTTTTAAATTTTATCAACTTGTTTTAAATATTTTCATTTGTCAAGTGCACTATTTTTTTCCTTTGACCAGAGACAGAAATAAAATTTCTAGGATATTAAACAATTATCACTTTAATAATTGGTTCTTTTCTTGAGAATATTCAATATTATAGATGTAAAAATAGAAGCCAATTTATTCTAAGAAAGGTAGCTTTCCTTTGATTTCACTTATTTTAGCAGAACATCTTGATTTAGCTTGCGTTTTGATCTACAACTTTAGCATTTGCATAAATAAATATTAAATTGACAAATCAAGTTTGCCTTATCAGGTTATTGAGGTATGAAACTTTGAAATTGATTTTCTCAAATATTTACGCAGAAAGTTTGTGAGTTTGACGATAAAAATGAATTTTCCCTCAGTAATTTTGTTTCCACTCATTATGTTTTATGTTGCTTAATAAAATAGTATAAATTTTAATAGATCCTTATCTTGCCATTGTTCTGTTAACATTTGTTACATGAAATCTATTGGAAAGTTTACATTGATATTTAAAGCAAAAACCTATGTGAAATCTCTCAATTATTCGTGTATTTAATAAAATATTTCTTCCTTTCGTGCGCGCATAAAAGCTAATGATAATCATTGAGACATCGATGATTACAAGCATTACTCGATAAGACGATGCCAACTTGTACGCCGTGTATGTGTGATTTCAATCCGGTCGATCCAATTAACATTTAACCGAGGAAGAAAGCCACGAATTTGAATTATCACATGCGTGTTGCACCGCACAGGTATGGTACGAGTACATATGGTACATAATCACACTGTGAACTTAAAACACAAGACTCTCCATCTTTTAAGTCGAAAAGCCTCGAGTTCTATTTGGCCTAATGCCATTAATACATGCGGAATCGTAGCAATTTGAGAGTAATTCTATTAATTTAATGCGAAACCAGTGATTTGCTTTTATTTCTAATTTGAAAGCACTACAACAGACGATTAGAAGATGCGGAAGAGCGAATTAAGTGGTTAGTATTTGTTTATCATGATACATCAGTTTAATGCGACAGTAAAGACGGCTAAAGACATTTTTATGCGGGTTAACCCGCATGTTTGAATCATTAAGATTAAAGAGCAATAAAATTAAAATGCAAGAGACACAATTTCAATTCAAGAAAACAACGTAAAATAAAGCGGAAATTAACTTTATTAAAAAATACACTTATTAATAAGATGTAAATTAATTTCTCCATAAAAAATGACGGAAATGTCAACCTTCTTCTATCTCAGATTTAAATAAGCATTACACACGACTTGTCCACTATCTGTAATTTTATGCGTTTTATTACAGCCGACACTAATTTTTGAAGTGTATTTATTTCAATTGCTGAGGAAGTTGTCGTGGCCGCACGCCGCGCACACGTCGGATGATATGATCATATGATCATGGCACGAATCACGCTAGAAAAAAGTCTGAATCGAAACTCTGGCATGAAATGCAGTAAAGGCTCATGCATAAGGCATTAACACGATGATATCCTTTATGACCAGCAGCACGAGCCATCAACCGCTAGGAAAACAGGATGTCTTCGACTAAGCGTTATAAAATTCGCTTAGTTTATTCGACTGCTTTGGTTTGACTACAATTAGTGAATAATTTCAGTTTAAATATACAGTGAAGGTGGTAAATTAAGTAAGATTATAAATTAGACTAGTGTTTGTAAATTAAAGTTTGATGGAAAATACTCATTAGATTAATAATTTATTCAAAAATATATATTGACTAGAAAATTACAGAAGGACTTCCTCATTTGCTTTGCTTTTACTTGTTGCGTTGGGATTCTGGTTGTATTTTAATGTTGTAAGTTGTGCTCAGGAAATTAGCTCTTCCTGACATATGGCACTAGTTGTTGATTACTAGCTGGAATTAAATTACCGCAATGAATCGTTGTCGTAACACAGTGAAACATAAAATATTACGTCAAAAAATTTTGTTATTAAATTGTCAATGATTTATTTACTAGGAACTACTTTAAATGTTGAATCAATTTTGAAGTTTTATAATTCAAATATATATAGAAGACCTAAAACAATAGGCATCTTGAGTAGAAAAATAAGAATTGGTGACAAATTATTGTAAAATAACTAAGCTCAGTGTCAGTGTGCTCAGGTTACCTTTGTGCTCAGGTTTCTAGAGAGACGTATTTAATTATTTTGCATTTTCTATGCTAATATGTAATCAAGCGATGACATTCCTATGGGTGACTATATGAAATTTTTTTGCTATTTTTCTTCGACTTTACAGCGTTGGCAAAATACAACTTCTGTACTCAAGTGAATTGTGACAATTGACTTCCAAGTCAATTTTACTTGAAAATTATGAAAAAATAACAATACAGAATGTTATCTCTATGAAGAAACCTTGGTTTTCTCAGAGTAAACCTTAGGGAGATAGCGATCTTGAGTTTTTCTGTGACTTCACCACTTTTAAAATCAATCTAATTTAATTAATTTAAAAATTAAACACAAAATGCGAAACTGTAATAAAAGAATTTTGCATTATTTACACCATGTGTCGAAATAATGATATGCTGCTGGTTTCTAGTGAGAACTCAGTACCCAATATTTCGCATATAATAAATGTTTACTAAAAATTGTTCCACATACTAACGCGGATAATTTCATTCGTTACCAAAGCCGTAATCAGTGCTGATGTACAGTATTAATAATTTAGTATGTCTACCAATACTGGCTTCTTATATCGGTATAGTTTCCAATTGCAAAACAATATCGGTTTTGTATGGGCTAAATTCGAGAATGTTTAATTTTCAGTCACTTAAAATTGGAATTTGGTTAAACCAAAAATGTCTGCTGATTACTCTAAAGAGCATGTTAGTTCAAAATTGCGATATAAATTAAACTAAGATGCGATTAATATTAAAAGATGCATGAAACATGATAGAAATTGCTTGTGAGAGAAGAAGAAAGAAATTTACGTTGATTTTTATTTAGTTACATTTTAAATTTGTAAAAATTATTTAACTTTTTTGTTGAATTCTATGAAGAATGAGTAAATATTTTGATGCAGTACTACTTAGAAAATTTGGCAAGTAAATGTTTCTTAATAACTTTTCAAGTTTTTTATTTATTTAAATTTTCAAGAGTAAAATCCTGCATTTTTATGTTTTATTTTAACTTGTGTTCATAAATTTAATATTCAAATCTATATCATCGTTATTATCATAATATTATACTTCTTGAAAATTCTTCCGTCATTTTTTAAAATATATGAAGAAAATATGAGGAAATTTTTTTTTAAAATTGAGAAATATTTTTAGCAGATATTTAAGCAGATTAAACAGATATGGTTCAATATCACTATTATTATCTCTATTTTTTGTCGTGCTAATTTTTAGACATAAATAAATATTACCTTTTCAATTTGAAGTGTGATGTTTTCTCCTAATTCCACAATTTATTACTTATTTTCCTCATTAAAAACGTCTAAATAATTGCATCTTCATAAATCTATGCACTGTAATTAAATCTAAATCCTACATTCATGATAAAAATTACATTGACTAATATTTACCTTCTTATTAAATTGTCACTCATCTTTAAGCACCTGCTTAAGACAAATTACAATATTTACGTTGCAACTTGGTTTACTTAGTTCTTGCTAATTCTGATTAATTTTATTCGCCATCTAACATTCCATACATAGTAGTCCTACGGTTAGCAATTTTTAATTTGTTTCCCTACACTCACGCTCTGACATCTTGTCGTTGATCAAGATTTCAATAACAAATAAGCGGATGTTGTTTGGACGTCGTGGTCGTGGCTTCTTTATCATTCGCGTCGTGCCTGACATGTGCCCATTGCTCATGGCTTGTATTCGTATTTCGTTGGTTATAATTCTTCTTAGGTTTCATTGATCAGGCATAAATGCCATCCAACCTCTACGAAGTGTCTTCAGATGAAAGGCTTCTTCGTTTGGTCTATCTCTATTCCAATTGCTGATGCTGTTGCTCGAGAATCGAATTATAATTTATGATTAGTGGTTATAAGTTATAATTACTATGATTAAAATAGTTGCACGAAATGTTTGAATATCTAATATAATAATTCGGATAATAACGAGGCGATGAAATCTCTCTTCAAGCGCACAACAAATGAAAGAAGCAAACAAAAAACGTAATATCTACAAATGTATTTCTCTATGTTCTATGTAACTGGTCTAATCAAAGCACAATTTGAGATCATCGCCGAATTATCTTTGCAATTAAATCTCGAATCAAACTCATTCATATTGCGCTTACCGTTTCCTTAATTTCTAGTTGAACATCATGAATACAGTACCAGAATTTAATAATAGTTAGAACCATTTTTTATCATTGTGTTGAAATTCGATCACAAAGGTTAAGTAAAAGTTAAAAACTAGAGTATTTCAAATTAAAGATTAGTACTTAATGTGCACATTGCATGCGCAATAATCATATTATATAATGTGTAACTTTAACAAAAAAACATTTAATTGCCTATTACCGATTTATTACTCTAGCGTTGTGTGATTCTATCCGTTTCAATGCGCTATTTTACGAGCAGTGATTTTTTATTTTTGCATCCATCCGATGTTCATAAACGTTGCAATATTCAATTATACGTTTACGCTCTGTCTATTCATAAAAAAAAGAAACTGTTTGCAGACTTTAACATACTACTCGTGTAAAAATTTGTCCACTTAATGCACATATATCATAAATTCCTGAATTAACTATATAATTACTATGATAATAAAATCGGGAAGCTAAAAATAATGTTTTATTACTTCGACGCTTATGAGATAGGTATGTTTGCCGAATATTGCAAATGCCATTCATTATTTTCTTTTAAATGCCGGTTATGAACGAATATGCTGAATTATGGGTTTTCAGCGGATATGTTAAACAAAAGTGAGCTTACCCGTGTGGCGCCGGTAGATATTAATGTGTCAAATTTTCTGAGCGGTATGAGATACAAAGATGTCTGTGAAGTGTATACGGATGGGTTACGGACGTGCAATATTCAAATTTATGTTTGATGCGTGACAGGCATTTTTAATTAGGAACAGTTTAGAAAAACATTTCTTGCTGTATACTTGTATAACTGAGAGAGTGGGCGATCACTCATCTTTTAGTAATTTAATTAAAATTGCAAGTTTGTGACTTGATTGTGATTAATGGAACTTTCTCTTGAAATGCTTTAAATAATCCACAAAAATTATAAGGAATTAAAATTTGGAAATTTCAATAAACCAAACCACAAGATATTTTTTAAATTAAGGAAAGTCATATAAAATATGTAGTTTTAGGTGACTTAGAATAAAGAAAAGTATTTAAAATATAGATGAAGAAGAAGAAGCATCCCGGAGATCTATCAATTTTTACACGTTGTTAATTAATATTAACATTATATATAAGTTTATATTAAAACTACATATTTAATTAATATAAAAAATATCTTGGTTTGCTTTCTTTTTAAAAAAACTAGTTATTTTTTATTGTTGTTTCGGTTAATATGTAATCCATTATATTCTAAAAATGTATTAATTTGATAGGCAAATTTTTTATAAATTTTATTTACTTAAAATACGACTAGTTTCGGTCCACTAGGTTAGTATCGAAAACATTGATCGGAACTAGATGTATATCAAGCAAATAAAAGCAAAGTTTTTTAAATTTATTTATTTATTAAATTTTTAGATTTTTGATTTGTGTTCTATCTTCATAAATCAGTTTCACTTTTTACGCCAAAAATCTGCCTTACAGTTAATAGCGGCTTAAGTAATTTCCTGTACTTTGAAATTAACCTAATGCATAACCAAACGTGGTGCGTGCTGCACATGAGCAGGCAAGTGTTCCCAGGATCCGAAGGGTCAAGTAGCGCCACTAATAGACTGACGCTAATCGGTTTAATTCAATTTATTATTTTCTCCGCGCGCGCAAGACAACGAAAAAGGTTTTGACCGACGTGTCGGACAGACACGTCGATTATCAAGGTGGAATTTCAGTCAAAACGTCAATAGCTCCACACGGTGCCTTACCAAACCCATGAAAGCATTACATTACAACCGCGCAAATAGACTTCAAGCGACGTGAGAAGCGGCAAAACGTTCAGGAAGAGCCAGGCGCAGTCGAAGAAGATGACTCGCGTATAATTAGCAAACCGATCACTTTCCAACGACTAATGCGGAGCGATACCGTGTTCGCAATCAATAATCTTTTCACCAATCTGCGTAAGTCACTTACGACGCCTGCAGGCTCACCTTACACCAACTTCCAACACCATTAGCATACTTTGTTGGTGGAGGAGAAAGAAATTGAAGGAACGTGTGCTCGTTGATGAAGAAAAAATTTAATCTTTCGACGGCTTTATTTAATTATTGATGTGAGCAAACGCTTCCCACGTTGTTGGCTGATGGCACAGGACGTTAAGATGAGGAAAAATCTAGTGCCGAGGGATGTGTTTTCACATTTCGCGCATAATTTATGTCGTCTCGATCGCGCACTCTCTTATTTGCTTTAAGGACGTAATTAAAACCGCGCAATAATAATTACGCCGGTTGCAATTAATCATTCAGGCGCGCGTGAGTTGCGAACTGACTGAGTCATTGGAAGGAGATTTGCAATATGGCGCATGAAGCTAATAATTATTATCTGTTTAGTATTGATTGCTAGTTACTATCATGTTTAAATTAAACAAAACATTTGTTACTTTATTAGAATTTTAATTGAGAAAGACTGCAATGCTAGTTTGGAACTTTCATGTAAAATCAAAATAAAATGAAAAGTTGCGGCGATTATTTGCATAGAATAATTGTTATAAATTACTATCGAGGCCGTAAGACAGAGTCTGCAATTATCACATAGTACCGCAGATTTAGATCTCACGTTGTTTATAATTAATAATATGGGTGAATTATTTGTGGATGTATTTTATCACTTCAAATTTCATTATTCCAATAAAAATTGGTACAATCATTTTCCACAGGCAGCAAGCTGAAAACGTTCTACACGTTAATAAGTGTTGGGTTTCATCTACATAATGAATATTAATCATTTCGTGACCACACTCAACAATACTCGGATTAAAACAATTGTGATGCTCCTAGCAGCCAACTCGTCGAACATAGTCTAGAATTAAGTGGGTCCGTGAGGTGCTGCCCTCATGCGTATTTTCCGAGATACTAATCCTGAGTTTGAATTGCTGTTTCGAGGCATCGGGCAATAACAAACAGTTAGCAAACTAGTACCTGTCTCAGATTCCACTCTACGACACTTGATCAGTTAATTAGATTCTTTAATATTGTTCTTAATTAAGTTAATCTTGTCCGAAATAAAACTAAAATGTTAATTGCATCACCTCAATGTTCAATGACTGAAACATGTTATTTTAATTATTTTTCTGCTGTTATTGTTACCTCCGTAATTGTTACTCTGCCCTAGATGTTGCCGGTTGCAGGGATTGCATGCATCGTAGCGCCGGAATTTCTGCGTGGGCTTCTCAAAGGCGCACGCCTCAGCCCACAATGAACGCAAAGCAACGACGCATGCGCAAGCACGCATTTTTCCGCCCGAATAACGATCCCGTAATAATTATTGCTATAAATTATAATTTGTTGTCATTCGTATTGTCGCCGGCTGACGGACGCGCGCATGCCTTCCACACTGCAGCTGCTTTATATAGCTTTACACAAACTAATAATGGCATAAAGACAACTGCTTCATAAATTTGCGTTTTATTACTACAATTCAATAATGCAATTCATTGCATTATATACATTGTATTATTGTATACATTCCTCAAGCAAAATAGCATTTAATACTCATGTGTTTATTCAAAATGGAATTTAATTGTTTTTTTAGTATCTTGTTCTAAATAAATAGACAATTCTTGAATGTAGTCGATATGGTTTGTATTATAGTACACATTAAGTAATATAATAACTGGCTAATCAACCGCCTTCTTTGCTCAAGCCCAGAATGTTTTAATTTACTCTGGTTAAGTTTCAATTTAAATCAATTCAGATTATGCACGTCGACGCCTATTTTGCGAAGCTTAGAAAGAACAGACGAGCAATTTCACATTTCGCCCGGCACCGTTGAGTTGAGTTTTATCGAAGAGCCAGCCTCGCATTATTGTATTCAAATTTCCCATTATAAAGTTTGGTTTAAGATGGAAGGCAGATAGCCGGACGGCCAGGACGGTACCATAAAGCATTGTTTAAGCTACAACCAAGGTAAAAATCATAAACTGGCAATTTTCGTTGGTATTGTTTTAAACTGGTTTTTGCCATTTTACACTGTGCACCGTTGGAAATTGAATATTGTTGTTAGGATGTTCATAATTGAATGAGAGATGAGGTGGAAGAAGATCCGGTACAAAAAATTAACGACGTAAGAAAAGTGGAATACAATTTAATTTAAGATATAAATTGTTAAACAAAGTTTAATTCTGAATTTAATCATCAATTAAGTTTTTTCTAGTTTTGAAGCAACACAGAAAATGTTTTAACGTTTAGAATATATAATTATATTTATTTAAAGGCATTATTGAATTAATGACTTAGAAACTAATCAACATGCATATATGTACATATTATTAAATATTAACAAATTTTAATAAAACCATATTTAAATATTTATAAAAAGTGAAGAGAAACTATTTTACGATTTTCACATCCATCTATAAATACCATAACCTGTTTCTTACTAAGTACCAATGTTTAATTGCCATTTCTTGTATTGATGATTAACCTTACATCAATAAAAAAAAAAACTCTTTGATCTGTTATAAAACAGGAAAAGAAATTTGGCTTAAAATGCAATAAACCCAAAAAATCATAACGGAAATATTTCTCAAATTAATAATCTTAATTATTTCTTTTAATTTAATCAAATATAATTTAATAAAATAATTTAGATGAATGAAGTGAATTCGTACGATTCATGACGTCAATTAACTTGCTACTAATTTTTGCTCATAAATATAAGAACCGAAATTATATTTTAAAAATGTTAATTTAATTTCTACGAGTTTTAGTTTATACCGTATAAGTTATAAGGTGTGATGATTGTGACTCGAATTAAGAAAGCTTTTCAACAAAAAATAAAAAACACCAACGTATAATGAATTATTAGTGTATTTAACCTGTTTTATAAAAAGTTAATTGCGTTGCGAAATACTTTGTATCGGCATCATTTTCAAAGCGATCTCATTGCAAATTGTGAATGCACTAAGAACCGCATGTTTTTCAACTTTTACACAGTTTATGAAATTAATTTGACATTGATTTTAATTTTTTGCTTTCTACAGGAAAAGTGGATATTAATTTATTTAAATTATGTTGATTTTGGAGTGGAACATAATTGTGAAATGTAATTTAGTTGCATGGAGTTTAATGGAGAATTAATTAGGAGGTTTATGACATGAGGATTGTGTAAACGATTATCTTAATGATATTTACATTTTAGAGTAATCATTATTTCTGTACTACACATTTGAACATTTAGTTGAGACACTCTATCCATTAGGGAGTGGAAGTACCGAGTGGCACCTCATCTCTAAGAGAAACAGAAAATTGAGAATCTCCTGTCTCCGTCTCAATAGAATACTGCGTGAGATTCTACCCAAACTATTCTAGTAAATTTAAAATAACATTAGATTTAGAACCTTTAAAATATCCTTAATAATGTATTTATTTTAACTGATGAATTTAGATACTGTGTTCTTATTATGATTATATTGTTATTTTGTTATTTTTTTTTTTGGAGCGTACTGCAAACATTATTATTGATTATAATCAAGTTTGAGAGTCGAACTAATTAAAACTGTTACAGTCGTAAAAATGACTAAATATCGAGTTTCAACTTTTTTACTAAAAAAATTCTATCTTCAAAACTAAATCCGTCAAGAAAATTGGAATACTAGTGTGGTATTAAGCAACTTATACTTAATCTAGTGAACATACTTTCATTTCATTCCAAATGTATATTTGTTTGGAAGATGCGTTCGAATCAACGTCTGCACTTTTTCACAAATTCTCACTTTGAGAACTAATAACTTCGAAACTATTAAAGATAAACAAATCACGTTTTTACACATTTCTTCTGTATCTATTTACGAATTGTTATTCAAAACAGCTAAATGATCTAACAATAATTACGAACGTTATTGGACAATATATCTAATTGCAACCAAAATTCGGCAAAACACTAAAATCGAAATTAAAAAAAAAAAAACGTTGCGTGCAGGGACCCGTTTTCTTAGAAAAAATTCCATCTTAATCGGAAATTTGCTGTTCCACAGTGTTATTGCTACCGTACCTAACCTCCATTTCATCATTGAATTTTATGGTAGTACATATTAGGATATCCCCCCAGCAGGATTTGAACCCGTGTCCTCCGAATATGCAGCTTGCTGTCACTACTACAAGCAGACGGCTTACCGACTGTGCTAAATGAATATAAAAAATGCATTCGGTCGCAAAATCTTTTTTTTTTTGTTGTAATTCATTGACTCCAGTCTTTAGGATACTGTTGATCTTGTTTATCATCTATCAGGAGAAATATGTGGCTCAACTAGACCGAGACAGGTGCTCCGCGTGTCCGCGTCTCAACGCGCACCTCGTATTCTATCATCTCGAACGCGAGGTGAACCGTGACCGTTCTTTATCGTCGATATCAATCTCACCATTCCCGCAAACAAACCCATGTATTCTGCAGAAACTGACCAAGTGACCAACCATCATGACCATCCTCATAATACCAAGCTGCGATGTTCGTAACTCCACAACACTACATTATGTGTCGTATTTGAATAAGAATAATCCCTAAGTTGAAATTTCACGCGGCTTTACATCGCTCAACATCATGACAATGATTGTTGTTATCTCGGCCAATCTGAGAATGATCTTCACAAATGACTTCTAACGTATCTATTACACGCTGAGGCGATTCGTGGTCTTGAGTTTGGCGTTGCTTACAATTTACACAATTGATTGTGAGCGGCAAGATTGAACGATTGTCGATTTACAGATGACGGGGGTCCCACAATAATAGGGCATTACAGTGTATTATTTGAGAAATAATTATCTCCTATCTAGATGTAGCTGAATAAACGAAGTGATTTTAAGCGTAAATACGTAAATCTTAATTTTTTTAAAATTTCTCTAGCAGAATGCACGATTTATGCAAAACTTTAACCGGCAATAAGCATCGCTAACAGAACTACAAAACAGCAGATATACAACAAGAGATCTAGCTGATTGGAGAGATTGCCTTAACGCTCAATTGCATTTGAAATTAATATCTAAAAATCAACAAAATGAGAACACTGACTATTAATCACCTTCCAAAGTTGTTGGTTAATCAATTTAAATAAAATGATTAAGACATTAATATACCTATAAAAATTGCTACTTTCAAACAAAGTTGCTTTAATCCTTTCAATCTAGTTTACGGTTGGTTGCGTTTGTCTTTTATTGACTTTTTTCAAGCATGAACTATTGCCGGAAGTGCTTTGATTTGCGTCAACTATGTGCTGACTGATAATTTATTATTAATGATTTTAA
Source organism: Diploeciton nevermanni (assembly GCA_027575565.1). Taxonomy (NCBI): domain Eukaryota; kingdom Metazoa; phylum Arthropoda; class Insecta; order Coleoptera; family Staphylinidae; genus Diploeciton; species Diploeciton nevermanni. Next base: position 26,285 of record JAODIE010002553.1, read on the forward strand.
TCAACGTTTGCAACTCTAATAATTACAACCTCTTATAATTTTTTGAGTGTAGTTTCCATCTATGAACTAACAACACTTAGTTTGCCAGCCAACGCCAATTATAAAATATTAAATGATTTGTGGCATTTGAAATGCATTACAATTATTCCAGACAACAATTATTAGCGGTAGTGCAGTGCTAGCTGCTCCCGGAGAAGAAATCACAGAGTAAATTATTCCGCAGCTTACGACTTAAGTCTTCAAGTTGCTTTTGCTCTCGCTGAATTAGAAATAATGCATTTGTTTAATTTACATTAGCATTTTGTTTCCTTGCGATTTCTCGACGTCCGCTCACGAATGGTTATAATTGATTGATAATAAATATTATTCTAATTCTGCAATTTTCTAAAGATTGTTATTGACCAGAGTATGACTATACGCGATCAGAATGGAAAGTGAAACGGATTGATAAGTTGGTACACATGTTGCAGGATTTCGCTTGGGATTAATCTTTGAAGGATATGCTGCGATGGTTATCCACATTTGTTCAACTCCTGCGACACAGAAACTGCATGGAAATCACATGAGTCTGAGTTGAACATACTAAATATGTTCCAGTTAATTGATAATTAATTGAATTACAATTGATATCTGAACTAATCCCTCAATTACTTATTCATTTGTTCCACACTGTTGGAAATAATTATATTTAATTATAAATATTAGTTGAATATTGATTAAGCCATATTAGTTGAGTCATTAAACTTTAAATCTTAATTACAATATCCCAATTTCATGTTTCAGAAATTTTAGAAGTAATTTATTCTTTCACAAATCACAGAAATCATAGAAACGTAATTACTATAAACTACTAATTGTTTTACAAATTTGTTGTCATTTTGTTATTTTTGGAGCGTATTGCAACCATGCTGGATACGAACACCGTACTTGATCTCCACTATATTATATTGCATCAACTACTAGGGTTTTTAGTAGTTATTGGGACTGAATACTGTAGGGGTATATATTATATAGAAAAGCCCCCAGTAGGATTTTAACTCGCGTCCCTCTAATATTCAGTCAGACGGCTTACCGACTGTGCTACGGAGCGGGGTCACAAACTTGTTATTTGTTATTTCGTTTTATTAAGTAAATTATACTAAATGTTATAGTAAACTTTTATCAACACAATGAATATTAAACACTTTGTAACCTCCACTTCATGATACTTTTAAGTCAATTTTTATGTAATTCCATTCTCGATCCAATTAGTTCCATATAGACATTCTTCTCTGCTTTAATTTTTATGCTGACATATGAGATCTCTTCCTATTTGTATATTATTGCTCTATGTTGATCTTTAAGTCATTTCGAACTTTGACCCATTTGCCCATGCATTGTACGCCAACACCGTGTGAGATCACGTTAACCCCATGTCGAACTTTACTCATCAACGACGCGGTGTCAGCTTCGATTAGTGTCGACCATGACAAGAAACAAGCAAGCAAAGAAGGTCCATCATGAGGAATTGGATGTAATTTATGCGCGAGGCGTGCAACCGACACAGTCGCCGATCCGTCAAATGTGTCGAACTGAAGAACAAATTATGCAGCTCATGACATCCTGAAACGAGAGGACGTCTTTGAATCTTTGATGCTTGATGCCGTGTTAGAGGACAGGTTGTGTCTACTTATTGATGTTGGCATGAAGAGGAGACATGAAGGCAAACTAAGATGGTAATTTTCATTCGATATTATACTGATTGTTTGGAGAATTATTATTTATGAAATATTGGTTTTAAAGTATATTGGAAATATTTTGTGCTTCAATCTTCAAAATTGGGTTGCCAGAAATGAATTATTTCTATTGCTATTGTGTGAAGGCATTTGATTAGGCATGGTGTGTGATTAAATTGTTTAAATAGTGATTACAAACAGTTTAGTGGCATCTGTGTGGGTTTACGTGAAAGAATGATATATTTGACACGAAGTAATAGATGGCTAACATGTACAAAGTAAGACGAGCATAAATTCATAGATCGATAAAAAACTATTAAAAATTTTGTTTATTTGTTTGTATCTGGTTATGCTAAATTTCCTTCAGTTAGGAAAATCTGTTCTAAAAATCAAATGGTTTAAAAGTTATTAAATTAAAAACAAAAATTTATTTTCTTTTCAATCTAGAGGTAACCTGTCACAAGACTTTTCATCACCTTTTGACACAATAATTCTTAATTTTAGTTCTTGCCGCGTAAAAAACTTACATTAGTAACGTTAGAACATGTTATAAAATAAAGATTTTTTTATTATTTTTTAATTAATTTTAATTTTTTTTATTTTTATTTTAATTATTTTTTATTATAGCGATTCTCACCAGCAGGGAAGCGCGTAAAATTGCATCAAATTACAGCACGCAATGAAAACAATGGTTCTACCCAAACCCATTGAATCCATCCGCTTCTCATCAATAACGCCAGCAGAAGTTGGAAAGCAAATCGTAATTGTTTGCAAGTATCCAATAATTAATCAACAACAATCACTATCGTTTGATGGTGAATTAACAACAATGTGCTTAAATCCTTCAGAAAGTGCGAAGTGTCACAGCATCAATAGCTCGACTTTCATTTTCAACTCGACAATAAAAGCTTTACAACCAACTTAATCTGATACGGAAAGAAATTCAATAAAGTCCTAGCCAACTATAAACTTATAAATATAAAACTAGTTATATTATGAGCCAATACGTATCCACTTTAATTAATCAGATTACATGAATGAGGTGTAGAAATATGAAATTAATTCAGTGTTCGATTTTTGCATTCTTAATGTTAATTCCAAAGAAATAACGATTCATTTTAATTTTAAAATAAATACCAGAATAATTTAATTTTAATTTGAAAAACATAGTTCTGCTTTAAAATGTATTGATTATAATTAAAACGATAATAACACAAATTAATAATAAATTATTTTGGAAGAGAATAAAAGCAAGAATCTCTTAATGTCACAAACACGCGTTAAGAATAAATTCTATAATGAACCGTTAGTGGTTCACTTTTGGTGTCAACAATAAAAAATTCACATTTATCAAAAGAAACGAGTGGCATTAATGTCACAAAGAGAAGAGTGAAATTCCCATTTCAATTAATTAGACATTGATTGATAAGTAATGATTTTACTCTTCTTTACTTGATGTAATCTCGTAATGAGAAGAGCATTCTTTATCATGAGTTAATTTTAGGAGTAAGTAACGTTTATAGCACACAAACAATTCATTTGACGTTTTGTTGGAAGTTACTCAATCATTAATTAATTATTTATTAATTAATATTGCAAAATATTCATAAACAAAACAGTCTACTTATCTATCGATCACAGTATACATTAACATTTAACTCGTAATGATTACATATCCATATCTCGCTATAATCATATTATTAACATTTATTTACGAAACCAATAAGTGATACAGTTTATTACATTCAATTAAAATATTAATTCACAACTCATAAAAATTTACTCAAAAAAGTAATTTCTAAGGCATGCCTTTGTGCAAAAATTTATCAATAATTTGCATGGCAATCTAATTTAATAACAAGCATCGATCAAATCCGAATAAACTTAACGATCACCATTATTCGTTATTATCAATTAACAATATCTTGTCTGGTGTGAGATGATTAATTATGTTATGGATCGTGTGCTGGATAGATTTAAATGTGTTTGAGGAAATCTGATGCATTTAAGATGCATGTTGCTTGCGTATTGGTGATGAATGCTCCCAACATAAATATAAATAACGGAAGAAAGTTTTTCGAGGCGCTACCGAGGCGCTACACGTTTCGGACACCTTGCAGAAACCGTATGCTTGGAGCTGAACTACTTTTTTCTCACTTATTTAGTATGTGTTTTTTGCTACTGGTTGTGTTGTACCGCGCTGGAATTAATGGAGTCGATGGATTTTGTTTGATCAATTCATCATAGTAATCAAAATGAATCAAATAGTTTGACTTTGCTTAACTACTTTTGATTTGAATAAAAAAAAAGATAATATAAAGATAGATAAGAAAGGAGAGTTTGGATATTTTATTCTAGATTGTAGACAAGTAATAGCAAGTTGATACTTCCTGAAAAGAATGAGAAGATGAAAGGTTTAGGGTGTGGAAGTGGAAAGGGAGATTGAGTCTAGTATGACGAAACGCATTGGTTGTTATAAAATAATGCATACAAAGTAAAACTGATTTGGGCTCACTGTGAAATTTGCCAATATCAGGTCGCTGTATTTTTTTGTTTTAATAATGATTGGTATGGAAGTACATTTGTTTTGCACATGGAATCAGTGGTTTTCACTGACAGGAAATTGAAAAATGAAATAAACCATCTCAGAAACCAGTTCACAAAACCACTCGCAAATTGGACACGCCTGGCGAAAAAAATGAAGAAATCCTTTCATGCCCAACGACAACAATTACACCAAGTTTTCAGAGCAAAATACGTAAAATTTAATTCCCTCTGACCTAGAAATCATCTACTATACCATCACATCAGCTTGAATGATAATATAATAAGTTGAAATCTACTTATTTCAATAGCTAATATTGCAAGCTCACCAATCGATTCCTCTTCAAGGCCTCGGCTTGCTTCGTTAGCTGTTGATTTTCACGAGTCGTCAAGGTTCAATAAATAATCGAATCCGACGTTTAATTAAAGACTTGAGTCTAGCGCCTAGAACAAAACGCTCGACCATATCTAACGATTATTATTTATAATAAGTAATCATTAAATCTTGTGATTAGATTTGCTCAAGTCAGTATACCACAGACCCCAGCCAGTCTTCAGATGAAAGATACCTAGGTACTGACAATAATTTACGTTCTTGCGTGGTAAAGAGTATTTAGAATCGACAAGAATAAGGTTAGTTGTTGATCTTAAATTATATTTTGATTGCGAATACGTATAATAATAACAATTCCATGAATTCTACACTTAAAGTAGATTTCTACAGATAGAGGTAAGTAGGTAGAAATACATATTGTCTGGATATTCATTATTCTCATTTATTAAAATAATGTAATTAATAGAAAGTCCAAGCGACGTGGATTTAATCAACAATTACTCTACTTAAATATTTTCGCTGCCAGTTATTTATGATCGACGTAGATGACCTCTCACTTCTATTTTTATTGTATTGCTGCATGTTTGCGCTTGAAGTTGACATATATTAAAAATTACCGCAAACCTGTATTTTTCAGGTGTGATGCTTTCTGGGTGATTTTCGTCTTGGGAGGCAAGAAATTTGCGCCTACGCTACAACTACAACAAGCATAGATTATGACAATATGACAAGTCTGTGCAAAGTTGAACAAGTTCAGGTGTGGTGCTCAAGTGCTATATATTTTTAAGTAGATTGTTTATGAATAATTTGTCGCAAACAACACAAGTATACTTCAAAAAAATCTAAAATGTCAAACATAATCACGTGCATATATTGTTTGTCGCATATTAAATAATGTGGAAATAGGCAAAGAGGGAGCATTTATATTTTTTGTAGATTATTGAATAATAATGAGCAATTTCTATGAAAATGTTGTTTTAGTCACATTAGTAGTAATCATGTAATTAGTCTTTGAATTTGGTTCGAGTTGGAGACTTGAAGAGAGTGAGATGATACAAAGTACAGTAAGTGGGAATAGAGTTAATATGACGAGTTCGACCAAGTTCAAACATACTACTCAAATGCTACACATTCTAAAGTATTGCTTATGATTCAATCGTACTCAAAGACTATTTCATTGAAATGTCAAACAAATTTTCATATAAATCGCTTTGTAATGTTAGCTTTGATATTTTATTTTTGCCTTATTTGACACTGCATTGTTCACAATACCATGCAAAATTTTTAATGTACTTAGGTACACTCCCAAGTGCTGATTTTCTATCAAAAACTTACCGCACGTTCCGTAAAATAATCCCATAATAGACTCGTTTGCGATTGCAACATTGGATACTAAAGCAACCTATGTTGGAAATCAACGTATACTGCAATTGCTTCAACTTGACATGAAGCATTCGTTGATATTACATCAATTAATACAATTCAATATAATTTAATTTTGCAATTTCATGCAGATAGCTATATCAATCAGGTGCACAAACGTTTTCTTTGTTTGTTTGAAACTAAAACAAAACTCCTGGTAAATACACACCTTTAAAGGAATATTATATCTCTGTGAGAAAATGTACGTTGAAAGGGCATAAAATAATTAAATTAATCTACCATCTATCGAACTTATTGGGATTACTGGAGTTGAATCACCTTCATCAACATAGACGAGAATTGGCAGACCAGCATTGTTCATATAAAAAGGATTATAATCTGAGGCGTGGTTGTTGTTACCTATTTGTTACAGACAGCATCACATGTAGGTGTATACCATAGCTGCCAATAAATAAACCAGAACTATATAATTGAAGGAAAACATAAAAAAAAAATCGAAGGCGTTGCTAACATCCGGTACGTGATTTCAATCTTCTGGTTAATTAAACTGGATTTTATGTGCATGCAGTTTTATTGATGAGCTGTATAGAGTACACGTATGCATTATGATGTCAACATTTGGTAATTTTGCTACGCATGTGCAAGGAGCGATAAAATTAGGGTTTATTGCTGCAGTTTTACGGGCACGGGAATTTTTTGTTGAGCAGTAAATGTTGTATATTTAATGGGATATTATTGTTAGCACACTCTCGATGCTGTGACATTTAACATGATTTTAAATGATCGTAAAACAATTCCAAGCGAGTCGATAAGACGTTCACGTTTTTAACAAATGCAATCGAAGCAAAATAAAGTTTTAAATAACTTATTCCCAAAGCAGTTAGTCTTTAAGTGGATGGGAGACTAATAAAAGTATAAAGTGTGTTTATTGGGATGTTGAGACAATAAAAGTAGATAAAGTAGATAACTGGAATTTGTGGAATTAAAATGTACAGGTACTATGTCACCAATCATTAAAATAAATATCTAGAGTCTTGTGAAGAAAATTGTTGCAGCCTTTAGAGTTACATTGCGCCTGATCTTCTTCTAGTAGCGCGCCTGTTCACACATGATTCAGATCAAGTTGCACGACAGTTGCACAACTTTTGCTTCGTTTCAATTGAAGAAATTACCCCAAGTCCAGTTAAACATTAAGCTTTAGTATTTCAGTATAATTATTATTTTATCCAATCTGCAATATAAATGGATTATACACAAATAAATTCTCTATATAAACTTCATCTGATAGAACACAGATTATAATCCACCATTAGCACACATCAAAATTCCGCTTATCCTCGTCGAAGACACCGCTAGTATCTTCCTGCGCGGTGAGAAGTAATCATTAAGGCACTTTGTTAAATTTGTCGGGCGAACCACAGCTCGACTCGCACATAAAACGACATGACGTCTAGCAATCGCATCGCCGTTCAAACACAACCAAAAGCGCATCTTCGCATTTCTATCTTCACGCAACGCCGAGTGATATTGGGAGAGATATGCGAGTATATGTGGCATCTGAAGAGGTGCAGATGGTGATGGGATTTGCTTTCTCACGGATTTTAATTTGAAACATTCATGATTGAATCTTATCATAACCTAATTTATGTGTGAAATAAATGTGACATTTTATGTAGAGTGATTGAAGTGTTGTCATCCGAAGAAGTACTTAGGTTAATTTTAAGTTAGGTTCATAAGATGTGTACATAAATATAGGATTATTGCTAGGCTTTTGTTGGTAATTCATGAATAAATATGCATTATATTAAGGCTTGTGAATATGTATTGAATCTTGGATGTTAATTTCTACAGTTATAGGGTGATAACAAGATTGAATGTTTCTTCCTCGTTTTAATATCGTCCCAGATTAATTGAGTTAAATTGAATTAAACTTAGTTGGAGTCTGTGTTTAGGCATAGTTTCCTGGATTGTTGGATCTTTTCTGTGTTTTCCTGTTAATTTTAAGAGAGTATCAAAATCATACTGTAGATTCATCTATTTTATTTTAAGCTTGGAATATATTTTCAATTACCATATAAATCCTATTTGAATCATAATTGTTGCGCCGTTTCAAGTCGCACGACATGCCACATAGTTAATAAATTTTAATTACCGATTTGTCACAAACTCGGTGCCACATTTGCAATCAATCAGCGTCCTGAACTCCCGCAGGCTAACTATAAATGCCATAAAACTATTCTCTTATGGAAAGAAAAAACAAACTTAAAAACGCGAATATCAATCAAGCTGCGTTGCGTTGTTCAAGTCTAGTGCTCTTTGTTGTCCACTCAACAGCCTGCCTCGAAACTGCGTTTCGTTCCGTTAATTGCGATAATTGGCCGTGTTTTTAATTGTTCATTTGCATACCGCGTGGAACCAACCAGTCGCTGCATTTTCCAGCAGGCGTAAAAATTATTCTAATGAGTAACGTAATAAATCGTTGGTAAGTTACCACAATCCACGGTGAAATACGCTCGACGGCCTTGTCCAAGGCTGTCGACAAATCATAGGTATGTGCAATTGTGTACGTGTGTTGTACTTCACGTTTGCATTTACGGGCGTGTGCAATGCAAGCTGCATTTGCGAATTTGAGACACAAAGTTCGTGCGAATTAAACGCAGCGGTCATAAATATCGCGGTGCAAGTGTGCGAATGCTAATGGGACGTGGGTATTGTTGTCTTGTTTCGAGAGCGTTGTTTAATGCGCGCTCGAACAAAGAAAACCGATGGAAAATTAACTTAATTATTCAATAATAAATTCATGCCACAAGTGATAATTAAATTTGTTTAAAAATGTGCTATTTGTTGCTTGTAGAATATCTTTCAGGTTAGTTTAACTTAATCATTGTATAATTTCATGTGGATACAATTATTTATTTAATTCGGACTATGTTGATGAGGTTATATTCATTTTCGTTGTCTCCATGGACCTTCAAGTTACGAATATATTTTTAAATTTAATTACTCTTACAATATTTTAGAAAACACAAATAATTTGGTATCGATAGAAAGCTATTGAAAAGAGCATTAGATTTGTTTAATTTCAACACTATAAATATATAAATACTCCAGATTATAAATTAACTTCACCTTTCGCAATTGCACTAGAATTTTCTTATCCAAAGTTGGGATCTAAAGTAAAATGCTTACAACTGTATTACAAATTAATTTAAAACATCAAATTTAGTATCAAGAGGAAGCTTCTAATAGAAAGAAGATTTCTACATTATGATTCTATCAAGAATGATAATATCAACAAAGTAAATTCATCCTTCCGTTCAAAGAAATGCAAATTCCTCTACTCAAACTCAACCACAATCTAACAAATATAGCTATAACATCAAGTTTGGTATCAAATAAAAGCTTATGAAGAGAAGAATAACTTGGAATATAAATAAATTTAATTCGGCTCTTAATTTAGATTGTATTTTTTATCTAACGTGAGATAAAATTTCTTACAATTCCTTTCAATCAAATACTACCAAGTATCAAGCCTGACATCGAATAAAGAGATAAAAATAGCAATAACAAAGATATAACGCTTTTCCTCTTGCCAAGAAACTTTATTCAGATGGAAATTGTCACTCTTTATGAATATTCATGAACTTCTTCACTGCCCAATAACGATGCTGGAAATTCACAAATTTGTCTATCACTGCAATGCAGGACGAGCAAATCATGTCGAGCGAAGTGCATCCGAGTCGAATCTCGCCTAACGCGCGATAAATCCTGCGCGAAAAGCCACTTAGTTGTTGCGGCGTACTGGTATTTAATTTACATCCGCGCGACTTATCGGCCGAAGAGCGTACATGGCCGGATAATATTACACATATTCTGTAGATAAGCTTATTACATTATTTATTGCATCCATTTGAGTGCGTCCTGCTAATAGATGGATTTACCTGCGACATGTGCACGAATAAACCACGAATTAGCAAGGTTTTCAAGCATTTTTGATAAAAATGTCTAGAATACGGATTTGGAATTGACTAAAGTCTTCTTAATTGATAAATTGTGATCTTGTACAGGTAATTAAGTATATGAATTTTTTATATTTTTCTAAACTTTCTCCTTTTTTTGCTCAAGTCACTTAAGTTAGTTGGAATAAGCAAGTACAGAAGCACGTTATAAAACCAACACGATAACAAATTATATTCATATGACATTCATGTATTCACAACGTGCCCGCATTTAAAAAACACCCAATCACATTGACTAACTTAACAACAAACATCGCAAATCGTTATTAATTAATATTCTCCGCTTTATGCACTTTGTTTCGTATGATTTTAACGTGCGCATCATGCATCCTGCGTTTTATCTTAATTTGCGTCGCGCGTCTCCTCAATAAACATCATAAATTAATTATTATTAATTACAGCCATAGGACGGTCCAACATCGGACACTTTCACATCAATTGAGTACAAAAGCAGATAGCTACATTGGATTGTTAATTAATTTATTCATATTTTCTGCAAGCACTACATGGCGTGCAATTTTATTGGCTAAATTAAGGATGTTGGTATGTTTCATAAGAGAGTTTTCAATCAAACTCTGCTCGGGTAATGTTGGCTTCTAAGTAGGTAAATATGCAAATTGTAGAAACGATGGAAATTAATTAAAGTATAAAAATCAGAGCTGATAATGATTTTAATCTCCCGACATGTTTCTGCAGCTGTAGTGGGTTGCAGAATAGATTACTTCCTTCCTTTACATTTATGTCAGCTGCACACTATATATTTAATTTTAATTTTTGCGCTAAAATTATAATTTTATATATATATATATATAAATTGCAATGTGAAGGAAATAATGAAGTAACAATTCGGGAACTTTCATGTAGTCTACATTTATAAATAATTTTATTGATTGGTTAATTAACAGGTAGGTTAGGTCAATTTTAATTGAATTTAATGCAGAAATGACTTGTTTTAAAGCAGTTTTCGAACGGCGGACCATTTCCAAATTATTTTTTTATGCGGGGCGCACATTGATTTTTGTGTGTTATCGAAAATAAATATAAAAAAAAAACTAAAGAAAGAATAATAATAATGAAATAATAAAATATAATACCAGAGAACAAAAATTATACAATTTAAATGTACTAAATAAATACTACTACATATGTAGAAATAAGTAAATATAAAATATTAAGAAAAATGTTAGTACATCTTTCTCTTTATTGATTACTTAAAATTCTATGCGCTTTTTGTCCTCCTGTTTGATAATTAATTAAAATCCGGTTGTGTTTGGGATACTGAGAGTGTCAATCAGTTTTTTTTAAATGTCATGCGTATTTTGATTACATGAAATTCATTTTAGAAAATGTTTATTTGTATAAAGGACTGCCTGAAAAAAACAGAAAGCGTTATAATAAATTAATATTAACATAACTTTCTTTTAAATTATTAAACATATTAGTTGATTTATTTTCAACACATCAAACTACTGTACGTGCAGGCAAAGTAATACCTTCAATTTTTTTATTATTTTTGGACAAATTTTGTAATAAACGGTTATGAATATTATTCTTTACATTTTTAAATACATTTTCTTGTACGTCTAATAATTTTTAGCTAAAAATTCTTTGTATTTCACCTGGATTTATATTCAAATTGATATTGTGTTTTGTGCCGTAGTGGCGACCCAAATTGAATTCATTGAATTCGCATATAGATTCTTTCCAAATCAATCAATTATTATATTGTACTTATTGTTGTTATTTTGTTATTTTTGGAGCGTACTGCAAGCATGCCGAATACCGACACCGTACTTGACCTCCATTCCATTGAACTGCATCAACTACCAGGATTATTAGCAGTTATTGGGACTGAATTCTGTGAGAGTATATATTATATTGAACATACCCTCCGCAGCATTTGAACCCAGGGCAAATGAGCTATTGTAATTATTTTTAAAATTTTATTTATTGTAATTATATTAATAAGAAAAATAATCATAAGTCAACTTTTCATTAAAATCGCAATTTTGTGGTAGTTGATGTCTACAGGGAGCACAGGCACGCAGGTGGCACAGGGCCGGCGCTAAGATGTATAAAACTAACTACTTTTGCACTTTCAAAGACCTAGAACAGGGTGATCTTTGCGTGAATAAAGATTTTCCAGATGTTTTAGATGCTCAATACTCAGGATGGAGTCTAACAAATAACTCAGTACCATAGAATCAGTACTCTCTGTATTGATGGATTGGGCGTTGCGTCCACACGTACTGTACAAAGCTTCTATAGCTTTGCTAAGACAAAAGATTGACAAGTTTTGAAACTAATACGCCGAATGTTGTCACATTAAAATAATATTCTTCGATAAGAAAAACTGAATATAACACTACATAATTTTAATGATGATTAATAGAAAAATAGATTCTTATGCCTCAAGGTTTAGCGCAGGAAATAAATCAACAAAACAAATGAAATAACAAAGAAAACCTAACCCACACATTTTTGTCATGCTCACGCTCTAAGTTTATTGTTTTTTTAAAATTATATCGGTGCTTTAGCGGGTCACACAAAAAATTGTATTTATATTGTTTTATTGTTTTTATTGAAGTTATAATGTTTTAATAATAGAAATGGTTAGAAAAGAAATAATTTTTTTATAAAAAATGTACATCATCTACAAATGTAAATACTATTGTTAGTTTTAAAGAAAAATCTTTGATAGGATTGTTTAGAAGAGGAGTCGGCAATCTTTTTCAGACGACGGGCCACCTTGAAAATACTTTTTTATAATTTCACCAGTCACGGCACGCGCACACTATAAGTTTTTTTAAAAAATTTTCTTGAATACTGGTGCTTTGGTGAGCCGTCCAAAAGGTTGTTGCCGGCTAAAAATGACCCGCGAGCTGTAGATTGCCGACCACTGGTTTAGAAAAAGACAGAAAATCATAAAGATTATTAAATTAAATATTTTCCACTTTGTCTGGAGAATTTCTTTTCTCATAAAAATTACTCATTGTTTTCGATTCTAACTCACTTTTCCAATTTAGAATTGCGCCACTATGCATTAAAAACCTTATCAATTATAATCATCATAATCATAACTCACACTAATAAATCAGTAATGTAATTAAGTTTGAAATTAATTGAAATAGTTCAATTAATATAACACACGTTGTTTTATCTGACGACAAACGACAATGAAATATGCTAAGAAATGCTACATCCCACACAAATTTACAACCGAGCCGATCAATAATATAATGTGCGCATAAACAACGACTTTTTCTTTTCCTCATTGCTATATTCAACTATTGTGACTTTATGCATCGTTCAGTGTCATATTAAATTTCTGATTTAAGAGCATCGATAACTCTGCACGTGTGAAATAACTAATGAATGTTGTGAGTAATTACGAAATGCTCACATTAAAGTACAGTACATTTGTGACTTGCTTAGTGAAGGTAGTAAGTTGGCAATCTCAAAGTGTGGTTTATAGTGACTGATTCTTTAATTCTTTTATAAAATTCCTCTTTTAATGTTAAGCTCGGTTAAAAAGTGTCTAATTAATGTCTTAGAGATTGAATAAATTGTTAAAATAAATTGAATTGATGCAAGCCGATAAATTTGCTAAATGCAAAAATCACAAACGCAATGCAAAGATTTATTGTTCAAGTACCAAGGCAATAAAATCTAGATTAACAGATATAAAGTTAACAGCGAATAATTGAACCGAACTAAGAATAAAGGTCATACAAAATCTATAAAACTCTGTTTTAATTAATTCCACCAACACAAATTTATTTAATGCTCATATAAAAATTTTCTGTTTTTAGCCGCACCTCGGGAATAAAATCTTAACACGATATTTTATTCAATCCTTATTTTTAATTGGGCAAATCAAAATAATAAAACCATGTGTGCGCCTTAGTTCTTTCAGTTTTTATTGTTACTGCTTAACTAGTTTGGAATTTGCTTCGAGCTTCGAGTTGGAATCTTCATCGAATTGATAGTTGTTGCTCTATAATCTGCGCCAATTAGTAGGGATTTAAATCATTGGGCGTCTGAACATAATTTCCCAATGTGCGGTGCTAAACGTATCAATTTCATTCTTTGACGTGCGTTTTCATTGCGTGCGAATACGTAAATCATAGTTGCTAGTTTCATAACTGGACTAGATCACTGACTTGCTAAATACAGTTGTAGGCGTTGCTCGCAACTCATAACATAGCGATAATAAACGTAAGAATATTATTGCGTAAAGTCATTATTAAATAAAATGAGGCGGGAGTTGAGTATAGATAGCATCGTAACTCAAAGAAAAAACCTTTAACTTTGAAGGATTTCTTTTAATCTATTTACCTTCGCAATAAGTACAATTCACTTCTTATACAAAATTCAGGAAGGAGTTGAAATTCTAAATTTGCGGGCATACGCACTCACACGAATGAAAGCCTAAGAGTGTCACCTCTCTTGATGAAGATAAACGAGGTTGAAGTGTGGTGGCATCGAATCCTAGGAAGTATAAGACAGCTTAACCACCAAACGAACTACAGCTTTTGCAAGTCACACTTCCCTAGTATATTCTGGTAACTTAACCCCAATCATGTCTTCGCAATACACATAAAGGAACATGCTTAGGTTAGAAATTATCTAATCAATTATTACGACAAATAATTGACAAATAAAGTTGTTCTGTGTGATGATTTCATTTCTCGTTCTCGCTCTATTATATTGATTATAGCTTGTCAGGTGCAATTATGCCCAACATAATGACTATACGCAGTTACTTGTGTTGATTACAATTTTTTGCAACTTCCTCTATTAACCGCGTGCGATCTAATTCACTGCAGTGCGACATTCGCAACAATCCAAGCAAGACAAGGTCGTCCCTCGTGTCTCTTTCGTATTGAAGCGTGTAGCAAACTCAAAATGATTAACTTACGAGTACATGCGCTTTCATGTAACATATAGATTTTTTTCTCTTTGAAAGACGTGTCGGCTTGTAAATATTTACGTTTAATCAACAATGCGTGAAATTAGAAAAATCAACCAGGAAACGATTGCAATTTGAGCACAACTTACTCTGTATTGAATAGTAAAACAAGTGGTAAACAAGTGTTGATCGAAACAATAAATATTGTGATAAGGTTTTAATTAGATAAAGTAATTAAATTTGAAAGTCTTTCATAATATTAATTATTTTTAATTTCAAGTGGAAAGTTTCAATTTCACTTTTTACAGTTTCAACATGCTTTTTTTTCCTGATAAGATCGCCTTTTGTTGACAGCAATGCCACATTCTGTGGTTGCAAGATAGCGAAATGAAAATATTAAAGTCACTTAGGAGATATATGCTGTTGAGTTTGTGCGCGCAACGAAAGTTTTGATAATAAATTAATTAGGTTTTTATTCGCCTGGCGTCTGCAGGAGAGTTTGTGTGCCGTCACACTACCAACTCGCATGACTTAATTAATACATTTTATAGATTAAAAACCGGATGTTGGACGAGAGTGAATGATCGCATTATATAAAAACAATACAAATTTATGACTGCCTTTTTTTCGTCGATTTTTGACTGGCAGGTGACGAACTATAAAATTTATATTTTATTTCAATCTCATTTTTTAGAGTCTGATCGGTAGAAAATCCACGCCTGTGAAAAATGCGATTCGACTTGTTTATTCACGGTATGTCTCGATCGTAAACTATGCAAGACGCATAGACAAGAGAACAGTTCCCTCATCAAGCTGCTGCATGTTGCTGCGAATTGCAAACCCAGTAGCAGAATGCATTCTTTAATCGCACACGTGGAATTGTCGTAATAAATATGCACTAAAGTTGAGAGTACGCGTGGAATGGGAGAGTATCCAAATCGGGAGTAGCGTTGACAAATCGTAAATATCAAGACAATTTGAATAATTTAAATTGTTTTCAAATTCTGAGTACAAATTCGCGACATACCGAATTCCGGCATCATGAAAACGCGTGTGAATCGGCCGAAATTCCGGAAAAGCTGTCTTTGTAAGCGATGAAATTATGATCGGCTTCAATTTGGTGCATTCCAGAGTTCTTGGAAATGAACTTTCTCATTGTAATTGCTAAGCATAGAAACAATTACAATGCCAAAAATAGTAAGCGGAAAGATTTATAGCCATTGTATGAATTTGCTTGAGTTTGCTTAAATTCAGCTAATTTCAAAGGTGCTTACAAGGTTGCTTAGAAGGAATGTGTTTTATGGTTCTCTTTGACCCTTTGCAACATTGTCACAACATCGTAAATGGGAAAATTTTCACTACTGAGATCGATTTTCCGTATGTGCGGACATAGTTTGCGATTTTCACGATCTAATTTGATAGCGCCTGTTGCAGCCGGTCATCGCGTAACGACCACGACAGCGCAAAACAGCAATTAAGAGTTATATCCAGCATGTCGATCTGGGCGCGCACTCCTTGGCTGGACATGTCCTGCGATGTTCTTCGCGCCCGCGACGCGTCGCAATGCGGTGCGCAAATACGAAACCGCTGTTCGCCGGACATTCCATACCGATTCTTGCGCATTGTAAATCTTTTAAGGACATCTAACACAAGACGCAAAACGTTACTAACTACCGAAAGCAATCGACTTCTCCTGCTACTTGAAGATTGTCGAAGGCTCAACAGAAGGAAAAGAAGACGAGTCGAGAGATGCTATCGAAACTCAAGCGCCTTATTTGCTTTATCAGCTGACGGGAACGTCACGTTCAATATGCATGTGCAACTTAAACAGCAGAGCTGAAAATTCACAGGAATGTAGATTTTGACTTGGGGAAACCGTTAAATATTAATAGCATATATAGATAAGTTGTTTGCTTATTGTACGCGGTGTGTATAAGTTTATGAGTATTTTTATTGCTTATCCCACAAGAATTATGATAAGGTAATTGGGTTTAAAGTGTTTCATAATTACATGCTCTTGAAATAAGTTTTGTGATTTGAGGTCGATTCAAAATAATTAGGCGCGTTTAAGTTTGAGCCACTAGCACGCAGACTGAATTGAATGCGTCTTGGAAAAAGTGTGAAGCGAGGTGCAAGGAAGAACGCACGGAAGCAGGTGAAGACACCTGATTAAGACATATGTGGGAAGGTGAATTATTAAATTAAAAACTGAGCTCTTGTTTTGAGATATTGAACGCATTAAAATCAAAAAATGTAGCATAACAAGATATTAATTTAAATAAAATACATGGTTAATGCACTTGACTAGCTAAAATTTGCTATTAATTTTTATGATAAACATACAAATACTTTGTATGAAAGACACTCACATTGTAACTCATTTCAAGTATATCTCAACAATTAAACCAATAATTTAAATTTCTAGGGAAACATATGAGGTGCTACTTGACCTTCATCCCATTATCTTGGATCAACTACTAGGGAATAGCAGGATTGGAACCCGTCACTGCTACAGTCAGACGACTGACAGGCCCTTGCTATGGAGCGAGACAATATTTTTGTACATTTTTGTTTTATAAGAATAACAATTAAGTTAGTAGCATTTTTAAAATAATTCGATTTTTCATTCGATTGTTCATATTTTTCATTTGCATTAAAATGCTTTCATTTAACTGTATGTTTAAACCTAGCTAATTGTGAAAAAATACGTAATGACAATCAAGTGATATTTTAGTATTGAACCACTCAATAGTTTAGTGCACGTTATTTTCATTAGTTTATAATTGTTTTTCTTTGATAAAGAAATCAAATGACTGCATAACTCATTTTTCTACAACAACCTATACTTATTTCAAGTGATTTTCCCTAACATGTCAAATTACACTGATTATGCACCAGTAACGTGCAGCAAATTCTATAATTTTTCCCCGCGGGCTCAATTATTCACCATCTACAATACTGTACATTACGCTCCAACGCGCATTATCGCTTTCTGGTAGTGTTTGGCTGCAGAACAAATACGAAAACATTCAAAATCAGTACAACTACGCCAAAAATTCATAAAGTTCCCAACAGCGCCGACACCCACTTACCAATTATTATCGTCATCATCATGGTAAAAGCAACAAATCATTACCAAGTATTATATAAACATTAAAAACATATTTATTTCAATTCTAACCATATGAATAACAAGCGCGGCGCCGCGGACTTAAGTATAGACAAGCAGCATTTTCCAGCTTTATTCTTTGTGCTCGAAGCTTGTTACCTGTAAGTAGAGATTACATAGAATTGTGCAGCGTGTTCTTAACATGCAGGTTTGCAATTTTTAGCGATTTTGTTTACCTACGAGAAGCAATTCATCAATTTCCAGTTTGAGTTTGAACTGAGCATTAAATCACTGAGGAAATCGTTAATTCGCGATTAAAACACGGAATCTTCGCAATAGACTTAAGGAAAATGGTTAAATATTGCGAATTTGTTGAATCATTATCTCTTGCATGTGCACTAAACATTATCTTCATGTCTATCTACAAATGCTCGACTTGATCACAATGCATCGCGAAACGTCAATTAATCTCTACTGGAGAACTGTTAATATGAACACACAATTTTTGTCGGCTTACATATTAAGAGAAGACATGTCACATGTTTCGCATAACAAAAGCGCATAAAAGTATTGTAAATGTACGAATATTATGAAGGGAATAAAAATCGCTACAAAATTCGTGAGTCATTGTTGATTGGAAATGTTAAGCTGTTGCATGCGAGCGACTAGTATAATTTATGAAAATAAATGCGCGCCTAACGTCGCTAATTAATGAAATACACGCGGTTGGCGTAAACTAATTACGGTATGCAAGGCAGACACATTGCGAATAATAATAATCCGCAATGTGGTCTGCCAATTTACATCACAATTATATTTTTTTTATTTGCGGTGAATTAAAGTTCGTATAAATTATAATTTTATACGCTTTAAAATCGTTCAGAATGCTTAATGACTGAAATGAATAAAACCAGCGCGGCTGACAACAATGGACTGATGCAAAAATAATAATTGTATGTGTCAAATGACATTTATATCGAGATTAATAATTATTTACTGCTGTAATGTTTAAAAGATACTTTATAGGAAATTAAAACAATCTTAAGCTTAACGTGTAATTATTATTAATTTTCAAATCAGGGACACTGATTTAAGTTTTGTTCAGGATTTTTAATTACACTCATTCATTGTCTACTTTCTTTTATGGTCAAGAACAAAGTATCATATTCTTTCATAATTATTGAGAAATATATATATATGACAATTTTGGTTATGATCGATACAGTTCTTCAGTATCCAATCGGAAGAAAATTTTGGAGGAAAACTCAAGGTAATTTTGCCCATTAACGTGTAAAATTGAATTTTTACAATTCTAGACAATTACATGCTATCTCTGTTCGTTGCAATGCACAGAACGCAATTACTACCAATTAAATGCAATTCCAACATTGTTAATTAGTTTAAAAATTGTATAAAACATTATGTCAATAGTATACATGAAAACTGAACGCATACTTAATATTTTAATTGGTTGCGCGACTCGAATAAAATATTATCATTAAATATAATGCGTTTTCGTAGGCTTGACTAACGGCGGCAGTGGAATAAAAACCACCAGGTCGTTATCGCACACCAATTAGCAGGAACTTACTGCGTTGCTAAAGAATGCGCCACGTAGACAATATGCAAACAACAAGAATTACGCACCAATTACCATTGCTTAGCTCTACACTTATGAAGTTATATATTCAATTGATTATTCCCAATGTTTCATGTAGTGTGATTAGTCGGTGCAATAATTTTCGCGCTAAAGGTCGACCTTGTTTCTACCGAGTCTACTCAGAAGATTAATTCTAACGTGTAGTATTTTACCTAATTGATTTAATGGCCCTCGTAATTGTATAAGACTAATTATTCCAGTTGATATAATTTAATAATCTCTTCATTATACCGATATTCTTACTATACCTTCGGGTGTAATCGATATTGGTTACCTGCGTGTGAGCAAATGCGCTAATATGTGTTATCTATATTAGTCGCTTTCGGGCTGGCGGTAAATTATAAGATATCCTTCCGCACCTTGGCGAATATGAAAATCGCATTATGCACACGCTTGAATTAGTTTAATATGTTGGCTATCTTTGGGCAAAGGCGCAGTGCAATGTGCAGCTGAAGGCGACTTTGCCGGCGAGAATTAATTCATTGCATTTTACGGACGTGGTTAATTGTAATTATAATGAATTTGATTTGCTTGCTGTCGGCGTGTGCTAGTGCTGCCTTAAACAGAAGGTAATGGTGTGGAGATGGACGATAAAGGATATTAACTTGAGTTTAATATTTTGTTGTGCTTCGATTTAAGTGTTTGTAAACAAATAGGTGCAAGATGGAGAGTAACTGTTCACTTTACAACGGATTTTCTCCACATCTTTCATCTAAATATATATTTTTACTCAATACGGAGAAAGCATTTGAAAGTCAATCATTTTATAAGACATTATAAGGCATTGTTAGCCCGATTTAATAATTTTGGATGCAATTTCTAAAAATTAATTACAAAAGAATTAGTTTCTATGTAAATAATTGCCTTAAATTTTATATAGAAGGGATATTGTTATGTTAATTTTGACATTTCTTAGTTAAACTATAATTCTTCCAATTTTCTCCCCTTTCAATTGCAATTATTAATTTATCAAAGATACAAATTGTAAATTTCCTCGAATGTATTTTTACACAGTGCAATACTTTACCTGCTAAATATATAATCAAATCGTTAATTTACGATCAGTCGACGATCACGATTTCACCTCCCATTGCGATAGATAAATTACTATTATTATCGCGCTGTTTATTGAGAGAAAAAAAAAAACGCATTACCATGCAGAAAAGTTTTCTGCATTGTTTCTCCAATGATGACTTCATGATTTCACTTCTATCTCAGTCTATCAATATCGGAATTGATTTAAATAACAATAAGGCGATGATATCGTAAAACACTGGATGTTGTCGATCGATCTTGACAAATTTATGACATCCATAGGAATCTACTACATATACAACATAAGTAATTTAATGTAAACATGATAAGCTGCTACTAGTGTACCAAGCATGAGGATCAGAATTAAAGTAGTTACAGGTTGCAAATTAGTGTAGCTAGCTGGTAAGGTTACGTAAGTGACTTACGCGAACACGCTTGTGAGTGGAGCAGTCGTCTATGTTTGTTAACTTATTTTAATTAGAAGCGGTATGAGGCTCGTCTTACTAAATGCAATAAATATTGATCGAGCGCGGAGGATTCTACAATATATGCCATAAATTCGATGAGTTTACGATGCGTGCGAAAAAGTGTGTTGGGAATGGCGGTGGAATAAGAAAAAATATAGGAGTTGATAATTATGAAATGTGTAAATATTTGTGGTGGTTAATGAGCTGATAATTGACACTTTTTGCTAGTAGAGTTAAGGAAAAGTTGTTGAGTGTAGTGACACTTATCTAAATTTATTCATATTTAGGAATTGGAGAAAATGAAAATAAATTATAAAATTACTACTTAAACATGTACTTTGAGGTTAGCATTTATTGATGGTTATTTAATTCCAACTTATTGCATTAAATAAAATTAAAACTAACTTGTAAATTATTATTTTGACTGTTCTCTCTTCTAAAATTTGCAATAATCATCAGTTTATATTGAGTTACTATTTACATCATTTTATAAACTTTATTTAACTAAGTTTTTTCCATGAAATACCAATTTAATAAACCATTTTCTTGTATTTTCTTTTTGTCGTTTCCTTTTTATCTTTTTGTAGTCCAGATGACTTATGTGATATAATTGAGTTTAATGATAGGCAAATTATTTAAATTCACTATAAACCATAATAACTATTCACTTTATGTAAATCTAAATGCGAGTAGAACTAAGAGAAAATCAAAATTCTTAGCAACCAAACCAATTACCGCATAATTTATTCGTTCATGAATTTCCCATCCATTCTGTTCTAAAGCAAAACATTTTAATTTTGTTGACAAGATTTTCCTATAACACTTAGTAATATTCATTTGTTAAACTGTTTTTGGCATGTTGCTTTCTTCTGCATCTGATGATACTGAAGAGGATATATATGATATAATTATACTAATAAATATAGTATGATAGAAGGCAACATGTCGGAAACGTTTTACAAATCAATAATAAGTAAATGTTATAGTTAAGTAACCACACTCAACAATACTCTAAAACATTTTAAGTTGTATAAAATTTTTATACAGACCAGCGCATTTTTATTAAGCCTTATTCCATCATACGCACCACCGCCTCACGGCTACAAAGTACCCAACATAGAATAAAAACTAACGCTACTTTTGTGATCCTTCAATGTCGATGCGCTTGCTTTTAAATCATCGATTCCATCGGCACGAGTCTTACTCACGAGCCGACCAGAAGGCATCCGAGCAAAGAAGCAAACTTTTAAGCATTTTAAGCAATCGCAAGATTTAGCTGGCGATGAAGCGTGTCTTGACTTGGAAATGTACGAATCAAAGTCGCTCGTAAAACGACGCCGAAAACGTTTTGCTCCACTGATTTGCAATGGGTGCTTTCACAGAATATCCTCAGATGTCTGTGCATCTGTGCATTGTCCGAGAGCAAGAAAAAGGAGCGCAGCAAGTGCAAGCGCAGAGAGTATAATTGTTAATCTTATTTGGAGTACACGACTTTTCGCGAAATGTTTTGTTCACTGGCTGCGTTTGTTCCAAGATGCAGTGATCCAATGAACTAATAAAGTATAGGAAGTAAGGGAAGTGGCTAGACAAACGCGACGAAGTGTGGAAAGAGTGAGCAATCGGTTATACATGCGAATTTCTAAAGAGAAAAAATCAGATCAAAGCGTGACTTTGTTTAACGTTTAACCATGCGATATGTATCAATAATTTTACATTAAACATTATGTGTTTAGATCCTCTTATTTAGAGATAGTGTCGGAATGTTTGAATATTTGTCTGCGATGCAGATTTCCAGAATGGGATTGAGAATCATGCTCGAAATTTATTACATTTTTTTTAGCTTCACAATAGACTTCCTTGAAATTATCTTTGCAACTGTAACGCGTTGAATAAATAAATTTTATGTACAATGTCTCTACTATCTTCTCGTTTATTATTATTTTGTAAGTTAATTTTTGGCAAATATTTCTGATTATTTGAATGCAACAAGCTGCCAATGATTGACGACGTTGTGCAATTTGCACAAGGCGCTAAAAATTCATTTTTGCAGTGTGCTCATCAATCATCTATAAGTAGGTAGATGGTGTTCTTCTTCTTGTTTTTTCCATCGCCGCTCGTTGAGTAATTGTCGACGGCATAAATGCATTTAATCAATTTATCCTTCCATATCTTCGGAGCCATTAGATGCGGAACGCAGCATGTTAATTACCAGCACATTAAAAAATACAAATTTTCGCATGAAAGTCGGTGATAAACAGTCATGATTTATTAATAACACTCGACGGCTCGTAGCTCTGAGACATTGAGTACTTGTAATGCTCTAATGGGATGCAGGATTTTTGTTGTAGATGAAAACGCTTCCACGCGTACTTTGAGTGGATGGGTAATTTGTAAAAGTGCAATTTATCTTCTGGTTGATTCTCAATAAGGTCGAGTGTGTCACGTGTCTTCGCCACCCACAAAGTTAATATTGAATATATGTGCAGCTGAATCTCTTTTCGCACCAAGTTTTATTTCATACACCTGCTGTGAATGATTAAAGTATGTGCTATAATCATACTTGACTATAATATGACATTATACATAAGTCATAATGTTTCCATTATAATATTTGGAGAAATTTAATAACTCGCTAGATTTATAGTATATGATTTTATGATGGGATTCAAAGAATTGAGTCTAATATCTATATAGACAAGAATACGAGATAAAATAATCTAGTAATATATTAATCTATATTTTGTAGGTAGAAGATAAAAAAAAAAAAGTGGAATCTGTCATCATTGCTTCCAGGTTGTAACATATTAATAATGCTTTTAAACATTTATAAGAGTTAAACGATTCAATATTCAATTCAACATATAAGTTAGTAATAAGTATACGATTAATAACTTTATAACTTGTTATAGATTGACAAATATGGTATAGCAAAACGATGAATGTGATGAACAATTAAAGGCAGTTTTAATTTGAGAGTTTGGTGAGTGTTGAAAAGGAAGAAGAAATTCATAAAAAAATCAAACATATTGACACTTTGCGTACTGCACGTTTCATAAAAATTTTGCGCCGGCAGCGCTGAGTCGGATAGAGACGCTTGGCGCCGGGCGTTCTTATCGCTAGTTCTTATGATTTTTCTACTCTCTTCTTTTACTTTCCTGAATTTTCGAGCAAATACATACGTAAATAAATACAAACGTTGATTGTTGTATATATTTGTTTATTTGCATTTGCTTTGGTATTCAGTATTTTCTTTTGTATGGTATGAAGTAAAACAATCCCCACTTCATAAGCTTTTACACATTAAATTTGTTACCCTCTTTTCATTGTTTTTAGAACATACGTAGCCACGGTTTTCTTTTCTTTTTATTTGTTTCAAAACCTCAGGAACCGCGACACCAGAGTGGTGTCGCCCGCAGTTTGCTAATATGAATTGCGCACTAATGTGATGCGCCGATACGCAGTGTTAAGGAATAAAGGTAATTCATCTGGAAATAAAAATTGACGTTTCAATTTTGCTACTTATTAGTTTATTTGTAATCAGAATGTATCTTCTATGGGTTGATGAGGAGATTTAAGAACTAGTTTTTAACACATATAGAGTTCCTCCGTGGCGTTATAAACCCTATTCCAGTAAATAAGCTTTCTTTCACAACATTCAACATTCTTCAGATTATTAGACTAGTTTCTCTTTAGTCTTCTGCAAGTTTGTTGTTCTAGTAGAGAATGCAAATGTATATTATTCTCTTC
The DNA here is from genome assembly GCA_027575565.1 of Diploeciton nevermanni. Lineage (NCBI taxonomy): Eukaryota > Metazoa > Arthropoda > Insecta > Coleoptera > Staphylinidae > Diploeciton > Diploeciton nevermanni. The sequence continues at coordinate 51,210 of JAODIE010002553.1, forward strand.
TTAATCCGAGTTAATTAAATCGCATTCTACCAAAATTGTTTTTTTTGCTATGACTTATATAAACAACTCCATGAGTAGTTAATTTAAAATAGTTTTAAATATTACATTATATTTAAAGATTAATTTTTTTGTTTTAAGTCCAAAGTTGATAGTACCATACCATTTTTGTCTCAGAGCAAACTCAATATAATTCCACCTTCTTGAATCCACTTTTTATCTTCTACGGATGTAGTAAGTTCGTTTTTCTCAATTAATTAACGCTTTTATTTTACCACCGCCAGGCTATATATTACAATATAGTGAAGTGCCATAATATATGCCAAAATCCAATTAATTTCATTTCGGTTTCCGGTTCCTGTCTTCAGACGAGTGTGTGACCCGCAAGCTCTACGATATGACGATGCAACATAAACAAAACCTCCATAATCTTTAGATTGAACCATCTGCAAGTCTCTAAATTGCCTTTAAATTGAACCGTTTCCCATCCGTACCTCCAACATAGATTTCTAGCTATTAAATCTATCAAATGGTACTTAGTATTTTAGACAAGTTTGCTGATAAAAACAAACAAGAGGTGTTTAATTAAGCATTAATGAAGTGTGTACAAATAGATTTCGTGTTCTCATTACCGCAGTGGTTGTTGGATGAAACCATGAGACATGGTCTCTACGAGTTCTGATATCAAGAATCCGGAGAATAATTAAATGCCTCTGACGTGCACGCATCTGGCCGAGTGTCTTCTTCGTTCGGCGGTCCAATCATGTTAATAACCAATTTCTCGCGTCCGTCCAATTGACGTGCGTTGTGCGCGGTAATAAATTTCACCTAACGACTCATTTTCATCTTGCCGCATCAAGTCGAATCAAATGATCGGCCGACTTCAAACGTACCCTGCGATCCGAGTACGGTTTTATGGAAGATGAAACGGAGAGTGCACAAAAGGCAAATAATTTTTAGTTTACCCCAGGTGGTCTAATACTGGTTATTTTACTATAAAAAAATAGGAACAATTTTACCTTCAAATATATAATTCGTTTATAGATATGAATTATTGTTTCTATTTAGAGAGTAAACAAAAAAAATTATTTTGTTAGAGTCAAAAAAAATTGCAGCAATTTTACTGAGCTATTTACTACTTTGCATACAAATTTCTTCATCAAGGATTAATGTTTGATTTTCAAATTACAACAAATTTGACCATTTGTATGCTTTCAATTTTTAATAACTATCAAAATATCTTTCCATTAATTGAAAATAGTTAGATTGTATCTCAAGCTCTATTAGACTCCGTGCCGAACTGACACGAATTCATCATTCGATTGAATGCCAGCTTATAACGTTTCGGCTGAGCTCTGAACCCGTGACTCCCAGAGTTCAAGATCATGAAATTGCGAAAATTCCAATAAAGTTAACAAACACAAATGCAGCAGTGGAAATGGATCATAAAACAGTCACAAATCACCTTCAATTACTTGTAACTCGACTCCAACGAATATTACTTTAATGTGTATCTGACATGTACCTGGATTAAATCTAATCACATTAACTCATTTAATATTCTTATAAAAACTACTTGATTTTTGCATGGATTTAATGTTGTTCATAATAGGTCGTGACGGAGTAATGGAATGATGAGCCACGCTATCAAGAGGCATCTAAGAAATCGAATCCGTGCAATTCGCACCGAGTAAACGGTAGTTGAAAGTGCAGGTCTGCATATCTTCACATCCCTCATTAGGATTCTTTTTCAAGTCTCTAATGATGTTGAATGTAGTGTTTTAGTTTGCGCTCTTTCTATGAGACTACGTGCACTAGGAAGTGTAATATTTTCAATTTTCTTGAATATTGATAGCATACTTTACATGAGAGAGGTAGCGGGTGTGATAAAATATAAATTACGACAGAAAAAAAGTACAAATTTCTGATTGATATAATATTAAATGTGCTGAAAAAATGGTTTTCTTCAAAGTTTTCTTTTTTGTTTAATTTTAACCTCTAACTGCATTTCAGTTGCAACTTGATACATTGCCCTATAAATGTGTGAAAACGTAATCTGTTTATATTTAATGATTTCAAAGTTATAAGTTATTTGTTATTTTTGGAACGTAGTGCAAGCACGCCGATTACCGACACGGTAATTGACCTTTATTTCATCATACTGCATCACCTGCCAGGCTTATTAGCAGTTATTTGAACTAAATTCTGTAAGAACATGTATTTTAGAGGAGGTACCCTCAGCAGGATTTGAACCCGAGTTGCTGTCACTGCTACAGTCAGACCCTGATATGAACTCATGTTCCTAACATTTGGGTTGTAACGAATGTATTTCTATTTGACCTAATATGAGTTGCCCAATAGGACACAACTTTTCGTATAATATTCTCGCGTTTACTTTTTAAAATAGAATTTTTTTAAATTGAAAACATAATACTTGCTTGTGACTTTAATTAGGAAAATGTACGTATTAAATTTAAGCTTAATCAATTGAAAATATCTTTAAAATTGAATTGTAAAATACATTAATCACTGCAAGTTAATTAAAAGCGTAATTAAGCTTAAAACATCTTAAAATTAATTAGTTTAGTGTTCTTTAAATGCAACAAATTTTGTATACTAATTTATTTATATATTTGTTTTAAGATTTGGTTATAAAGCTGTAACCAATTCTAATATTTAAAAAACATCAACGGTTCCTCTTTTTAATCACGATTTTCTGTTTTTATTTTTATTATTGACGTCAATTTCTAATATATAAATAAATATTCCTTGATTTAAATTTCTTTCTTCGATTTTGTTCTTTGATTATTATGAATTTATTATGTACCTTTCTCATATTGTTCAAAATTGTTTTTTCAAGTTTAAACACACAAAATAAGAAATGTCCTTTACTTTAATTTACAAAAATTATAGCTTTGGTAGAATTTTCCGTAATTGTTTACATCATTAATCCGATCATTAACGTTCATAAACCAATGCATCTAGCAAATGCATACAAGTATTATTACGTCTACAAATGGCCGCCGCTAAGCATCAAATTATTCTAGCCAAGAGTGATTTAAAGCGATAATTAAAACAGTTCTGCGCGTTGCGACGTATCAAAAGCCACGCTGAATTGAGCATAGACGAAGAATTTTGGTATAAACAGATAATTCGTAAAGCGTGAGTTGTTAATATTTCTACACAGGTCAGAAATGAGTTAATTCTACGCGTATTTATACATCTTTACTTGAACACAAACTCTTTTCACTTTTTCTTAACTGATCAAAAAGAACTAAGATAATTTATCATAAAAATTAATTTCCTGCATCAATTAAGTAATTTTAACATTTTAGCATTATAACATTAGAAATCTTTGTAAAAAATTTACTTGCTATGAATATCTCAAAGGCAATTTGAATCATGGTAACTTGCCCATGGTAATAATTATTTTAAGTACTTAATAACACATTTAGAGCACCTTTTTCAGTCTATTTTTTTCCTAAAGGATATTTTGAGATAGAACATTTATCATCATCATCCATAATAGAGTTGTAAATGAATTACAAGTTGCTTTATTATATTAGCCTTTGAACAGAAACAAATTTCCTTTGTTACCTTGATGGTTGCTAAGTTGGTACTAACATAAGCACTTTATTTACCTTAAAGTCACTTTCGGAATAAATTAATCTGGTTGCATTTACATGGTATATTACGCAATTGATACGATTATTCCCTGTAAGACAAGAAGCCAGTGTACAATTAACAACACAGCTGCATGTGTCAGTGCTAACATTTTGCAAATCGTAATCGATACTTTTCAAAACGTCGCTCGTCAACTTGAGACACATCAGTAAGGTGTAATTTTCTCAAAGCATTTAAATGAGTCCTCGAA
>JAODIE010002553.1:55180-87885 GCA_027575565.1 Diploeciton nevermanni
ACCAGAGCATTCATTAAATCATTAGAGCTACCAATAGCAAACTACGTAAAGTTTCATATCAAGTCAAAAATAACTTAGGCAAAAAACACCGAAATTAGGTTTCTACCATGCCACTAAGAATAGTAGACAATTCTTTATCAACTATTTTTCTCCATATCTTCCGCCGATAAGAGTAGGTAGAATTCACTGCTAACTTGGTTTGCAGAACACAGCATACTCACGCTAAGCAACTACAGGTGCGAGCAAAGGTGGGGAGGTCTTGAGAATCACAGGTGGGGCTATGACGACCGGTGTGGGGACCAAATGTAGGTCTTTGGGTCCGCGGACGGTGGGTGGCGAGCAGTTGTCGGTACCGCTAAGCGCGAACAAGTACCGCTCCGGAAGGTCGTACCAGCACCGTGTGGTATACCCTTCGAGGCGACCAGCAGCGGCGCACGCACCGGTATCTTGCGTACCTTCTTTCCAGAAGTTCGCTGCAGCAACCCCCACCCGATCGTAAAGCCAATCATACCATCAACAAGTGGGCTATATCAAACCACAGCTACTCAACCCTACAGGAAAGACATAGAAAGATAAAGTTAATCTAATGAAATCTAGTGAACAATATAAGAACTAAACAGTGAAGAAGTAAACATAGTAAAAGCTAACCTACGCAACGCAAGTAAAGTAAATTGGTGTATGTGATAGTTACCGGAATTGTTTATCAATAGATCAAGGATTGTTTATCACTACAAAGTATCAGTTCTCCCAGCTGTCGTTCCAGTCAGTGACTGGACCCGTTTCTAACCTCCCAAACATCGTGCGGCCTCGCGCATTGTTCATTTGTTTCTTGGGCTGCAGCTGAATGAAGAACAAACATTCGCGTTTATCTCTCGCGTGTCTCGCCAAGCGCCGCGTAAATATTGACACATCCTAACGCTCAAGTTTGCACACTTATTAACTCTTTGTCAAGTGCATCGCAAATATTGGCAGTCCACAGTTTACAATCGTGTGGGTTACTGTTCCGCCGACTCAACACGGGAGTGGACTCTTAGCCAGTGCAACAGGTGACTAAATCGTGGAATAACTCAATGGATTTGTGACTTGCTTGGATTGCAACCATCTCATCATCCTACCAGTTGAGGACAGGTAGGTTAACTATTTACTTGATACTTACAAAGTAATGACAGTCTATTAGGAATTTATTTGCAAGCTAATAATGCTTGCAATATTAATCGTCGCATCGCCGGTGTTGAAATTCTTTGAATCCTTTGTGCCGACGACCAATTAACGTGCTTAACATTACTTAACGACAATTTCCTGTTTCGTGCGCATTAATACTCTTTAACGCCGCGGAACTTGCAGACTTTTAATCAGACCGACGACGGAAAAGTGTAATTATGGGAATTAAATTTACGCAATATCAAGTGAAATTTCGTTTCTTTCATTTATTAATCTTTTTGATTTTCTCTCGGAGTAAGTTAAGATGACATTTATTTGAATAGGATATCCCGATGCAATTTGTTTACAATTCAGATGCTAGATGAACCGTAGAATGTCATTTGAAGAATCCCAGTTGATTTTAATATTAATTTAATGCTCCGATGCAATAATCTGCAATGCGCTGTTTTTGCCGAATGAGGTGCCGTGCGGATATTTAATGCCGTTTGATATATCGACGCGTGGCGGCGAGACAAAGACGTTCATGCTTTTATGATGTGCAGTAAATTACTATTATTGTTAAGCATTGTTAAAAACTGTTCGTAGATAATTAAAATTACTTTGTTGTGCGTGGAGAGTGCGGAGTTCAATAACTTTATTACTCACTGAGGAACACAAGTTTAGAATTGAAGAAAAACGATTTGTTTTTAACAAGGAATTGAACTAATTTATTTTGACAATTACTAACTAAAACTCTTAAAAATGCCACTTCCAGTTGACACCGGTTATAATTTTTTGATGCATTATAGAGAAGTTTCAAGGTGTTACAATGATATCTGAATCATTCAATCGCCTCTGGTACGGTGTGGAGGCGGTAGTAGCTCCTTAAAATTGACTAAGAACAGTGGAAGTTTCTACACTCGGTGAAAACTGATGTAAATTTTGTTACTTTTACTTCTGAATGACTCTTTAATATTCATATTGATCAATTCCACTGTTTGCCGTTATATATCGTTAATAACAAATGGCAATTGAAATTCAAAATGTTCATAGGAAAATGAAGATTCCTGTTTATGCAGATTGTTAGTCCAGTCGTAGGTGTTATAACAGTACACCGGTACAGCAAAACCATGACCAACAACCACCTCTCCGCTTGCAAGAAACGTGTAACACAGCTGCCGTAAAACTAATTTCACAAATCAGTACATCCTGATGAACTCTGCCTGAAAAACACGCGTGCAAAATTCATCGCGTTAAATTCCGAAATAATGCGCCGCATTGACGGTTATGTACCGATACGCAATCTGCAGTCAGTCGCAAAACAGGTCCATCACTAATAAATAAACCGCAATCCGATGGCACGATGTGAGAATTTAAATAAATCATCGCTGCGAAGAAGACGCACTTGATGAACATGGCCGTAAAGTGTCGCAAAAGAAAAATAAACAAATAAAGAATTATCGTGTTTATGTAACGGATCTCTCCAGCTTGGAATCTTGTACATTCCTATGGGTATATATTTTCTTTTTGCCTGTGAGACAACTTTGTTTAGTGTAGGAGTTTACCCTTAATTCATGTTCCGGTTCAGTGCGGTATACGATAAATATTATTGCAAGTAATTGCGCCTTATGTCATATATCCAATTGTTCAAACGTTAACTGTGAAGTTGAGTCACGTGGGGAATAAATAAACTCGAGAAAATTTCTATGCACATAGCATACATTCGATCAGGTTGTCATTAAGAAGCAACTTTTTAACTGTTGACTGCCAGTTGTATTCCTGCCTCAGTACATTTCAATTAACAGCAGTAAAGTGAAAATGTTAATGTCAAGTGCATGGGTAACATAGAAAAGAAAGCGTCATTAGGCCGAAATATTGCTAGTAATTAATGGACGTGATAAACAAATCGAATGTCATTAGGAAGTGCTATTCGTCACCGACAAATATGCATTGCTAATTACTTTTTGCGCTTGGATTCGGAAATATTTCGATTGACGTCGAGAAAATTCCATTATGCCTAACGAAATTGAATGACCTGTTGGACTTGCTGGTAGCGTCCGGCGACATATTTGAATATATCCACGTCGGCATCGCTAAAAAGTGCGATGTTTCATGTGGCTGCTCATCCATGAAGAGTGGATAAATGGAATCTGGTGGAATAAAACTGATAAAAGAAAAAACCGCTCGGTGACGGATGGATTTATAAATTTATTTGCTCTGCGACTTAAGCTCTAATTGAATGAGGAGGGCGCCTGAAAACGAATTGAATGCTTTCAATTAATGTCATCATGAGAATGGAAAATATGTTTTGCAATTTATGTATCATGTAGAAAACCCACATCCTGTTACTGATGCACTGAACATTACTATCAATATTTTAGCTGCATAGTTTATCTCTTGAAGAACATGAAAAAGTTATTAGCTATTTCTGCCCAAATTTGTCTTGACGTCAATTTCTAATCCCAGCTAATTAATATATATTTAATACTTAATCTGCTGTCACTAGCCGCTGGTCAAAGATGAAGAAGTTGAGGAGGAAAGCAAAAACGCCAAACCTGTTGCGTGCCACTTTACTCTTTTAGTCTCGGTGCAAAGTATGAATAATTTGCACTAACGCCTTCATCTTGCATCTAACCAAACAACAGTATTAGAAAAATATCTAATACAAGTACAGTTTAAGCATTTAGTTGTCTGCTAATGTTCGTTAATAATCGTTTTCTTATCATCTTTTTAATAACCGCACATTCCAAAAGTTAATTAATTTTTGCCCAATTTGTATTTGCGACGTGAAGAGCAGATATTAACAGTTCGATGCTTCGGCATAAATTCAATTAACCAAGTGAAACTGAACGCGGCGAGAAGCCAATTTTCCCGACGTGCCAAACGACCATTTGCATTTTTCCCAACGCATCGGCCAACGCGGACCCAAAGAGCAAAGTTTCTCCCGAACATTTCAGCCATATTTAGTTTCCTCGTTCTTGGCGTCCGCATCTATTAATCATATTGATGGCTCACGTCTCATAACATGTGTAGAGTCCATTTACTGCCGATGCCGACGCTGTGGCTTTAAATGTTAAATTAATTTTCATTTTAATTGAGCCGGTCACTCTCCGGTCCGGTATGGCAAATACAGTCAGCAGGCAAGAGTTTTCAAAATCGTACAACACTGCGGAAACAGTCACTCCTTATATTGTATTATTATATTTTTGCTGCTTCAGCTGCCTAGTGGGATGACAGCCGTCATCATTGTTCTTGGCGGAAAGCGTCGTTCTGCTTGGAGTAGCCACGGAAAAGCCGCGATTATGAGCGACTGCACCTACGTCTCGAGCGCTTAAAATGTCAATAAATGCATCTGTTTGTTATTTGTTTTACACTTTATTATAAATTGCGCTAAAGTATTTTATTAGCTGCACAAATACCTACTAAATGAAATTTGCTCATTATTTCGTGTCACAGAATAATATTAAGTATTTGTTTGTTCGTGATTTACAGTTTATCATGCCAGGATTCTATTGTTACTTACAATGCTCATCGAATATAATTACAATATTATTAAGTATTAATTTAAACAGATTACTGGTCAACAATTTCAATTATGTTGCGTATTAAGCACATTAAATGTAATTTTAAAGTTTTTTGCTATTATATTTAAGAACCTAGTTATTTGTGTTACGGCAAGAATGGTATTGATTTACTGGTTTGATTTACTATGCCTACTTATGTTGAAGTGAATATTGATTAGTGAGCGGGAGTACGTTATCACAGTTATTTCGAGGAGCGTGACTTGCAAATGATGCTACTCGATGGGTGGTTGTGCGCCGACTGTTCTGCTCTTTCCAGGATTCGTTGCCGTCAACCTTCAGTTTCGTTTGCCTTCGCAATGAGTGCATCGCCGATTTGCTACGAAATAAAACGAATCAAAGCAAAACAAAAGAATTCGAATATCAACTAATCTCGCATCTTTTCTCTTGATAATTAATACAGCAATAATAATCGATAAGCATTTGCTTATTTATGGATAATCAACAAAATTACATATTGATAGATTGTGTTTGTTTTATGACACGTACACTCAAAAATTGTTCGAATATCAATTGTTTTTAATGCTTTAATGTCCATTTATTAGCGATTTTAATTATTAAAAAGCTTGTAAATAATATTACTCTCCGTAGGACGCCACATTAAAGTCAATAAAATCCCAAACATTTTTATCTTGCGCTGTATGAATACTATTTAACACGAACGCACCTCGTATATAAAATTCACTTAGCCAACGTTATAGAATCTCTAATAACTTTTAATAATGTTGTTGCCGGCACACATCTACCTATCGCCTGCCGCAAACGAAAACGAGTTTTTAATTAATAACCAATCTGACGAAATGCCGGCTTGACCGGGTGAGAATAGGTCAGTGGGATAATTTCAATAAGTACCTACATAATAATAAGTAACGCTAATAACAAGTTAAGTGTACAAACTACATCACTTCGAAAGAATGCAGAAAAAACGAGGAACTGTGATATTTAGTACTGATGCTGGAGTGTCCCGTAGATTATAATAACGTTAATCTGAATCTATCAACACTCATCGCCGGTATGTAATTAGTTTTATTATAAAACGTGCAACGCATTAAAATTCTACGCGGTTGGGAGACCACAAAGGTCCCTCACAGAAAACAATCACAGAGGTAACGGAAGCGAAATTCATTCGGCGTAAAAAATCCTGCATATACTACACAACACCTGTGATACACCAGAAGTTGTTAAAAATTTTAATTACTCCTACTAGTTTGTGCATAAGAAACATTTTGTGGTTCACAGACCGACTTTAAGTAACTCATCTTTTAGAGAAATTGAGGATTAATTTTTCAAGAGTCTCATATATCATCATATGAATAAAAACATACATATGGACAATTGCAACATCGCTAGCATCACATTACCCTCGGAGTAAATGATGCATCTAACACGAGACAAAGGAAGGCATGCAAACAATGCCGCAATAAATATCACGCGCCGTAGATGCGAGCGCATTGTGCGCCGCCGAAGGAATAAAAAGAGCGAAGAAGCTTAAGCCATTGTGCATTTGTATGTGAGACTTGAGACGAGCCGGCTCGGCATTGACATTTACACATCGCGTCTGTTATTTTACGTTTGATCCGCACACCTCATAGTTTGATCAACATTTTATCTCAATTTACGAATTTTTACTCTTTGTTTAATATTCTTGAGAAGAAGAGTAATTATTCTTTGCCTATTATTAACTAATTTTCTTAATCTTTATGCAGTATTGGGCGGCTGGAATGGAGTCATAATGAGTGTAATGAATGAGTGGATCGAAATACTGCATCTTTGATTTAATTATGGACATGTAGAAATACTAGGTCTTGTATGATGTATGCGAATGTATGGATATGCGGAAATTGTGTTGTAGTTTTGTTTCTCTTTATAAGCCGTTATATTCTCACATAGATGTGTGTAATGTGTACATCCTCTATAGACTTTCAATTTTTTTTCTTGATTTTTTTGATTGGATTATTTGAGGTTATTTGTTAGAAAACAATTTTAGGTATCGTGACTGTGATTTGAATGCTTGTAATTGATTTGATTGTTATCACACATTATTGTATATTGACAAAGTCATCTTAACATTATTTATCAAGAATACTTAATAATATTACTATTAATAAAATGATTGATCGTATTTATTGTAGAACGATAAGACCAAAGATAATGTTTGGCAGTTGTTATGAGCGTAATGCACACTTGATTGCACTTGTGCAAAAGCAGATTTTTCACTTACCAGCAGTAATGTTCAGTGAAACACGCAATGTGCATCTTTATGATTTATACTCCTACCTGGCCAACAGATGATTTACTTTGAGCAGTAAATATAATTTTTTACTTCTGCTCACCAACTTCTGCAGTTATATTAAATAAATTATATTCAAATAGATTGTGCAAATTAATTTATTACCTGCTATTTTTTGAGTACTTGTAGCGGAAGGAACTCGTCGACCACAAAAAATCTCTCACCGCGCTTCAAATTTTACTGCTAATTTCATGAATGAATTGCCTATTAAGTCAGGCTCCCATTTGGCTTCCATAAACGTCGCATGCCTGACTTATAACGACATTCAGCAGTAAATCTCAAACGCCTGCCGTATTTAGAGCATCTTATTACAAGTCGAGCTGGCACAATCCAACGGAACTTCTTCTTGTCTTCCAGTCTTGTCTGTTGAAGAAATCCTCGCATTAATATGGCGCGAGTAGCAGGTTAAGAAGAATGACTAAACTACTTTCGGTTGTCCAATGACTAATATAGTGTTTTCTATGGTAAAAAAGTGAAAAAAAAATGTATGATTTTGTTTTACAGTTAGTTGAAGCTGATCAATTTAAACAAATTGATTTATTTAGGTCCCTTCGCATTGCAAAGAGGAGAAACCATATATCGTTCTTTCCAAAGCATAGTGGGTATCTGTTTATTGCAACAGATCATGCTAAATCTACTATTAAGTCACATCAAGTCCACGAAATATGACTTGGCGTGCCAAATCTGTATTCATCAGCAATAACTATGCAAATTTCAAGCGCGAAAAGCTTTGCAAATGAATATGCATTGGTGCGATTTGAATTTCGCTTTACTTCTTGCACATTTCGGCGTCAAGCTTGCTTGCTTGATGTTACCGTTTGTGATTGGGCTTAGTATTGACAGTTAGATACATCGCTGCACCGGCGGCATTCGGTTAAAGACCTCGAGGTGGTTACGACACTACCGGTCCGCCGCACGCGAGAGATGGTGCGACCTGGCGCAAACTGAGCCAATAACGTAGAATAAACAGGTGAGGAAAGCATGAGCATCGGAGTACGCAATTCGATGCGATGCCATTTCTATATAGTGCATTCATTAAATGTGTTCACTTTGCTGTTGAGTACTCAAAAATGCACATTTTCCCGGCTAACAATTTTAATATCGTATTTCAATATCTAGTAAATATAAAATCATTTTATAGCTTTGGGTAAATGTCAATGTTAAACAGAAATCGAAATGTCATATAAGTTTATCTCCAGCCTACCTTAACACTTATTTATGAGGTTTATTTGAGCATATTTTTAACGGAAAATCCGATTTTTAATCAATGCAAATTATGATATAATACTGCTGCACGTTAAAGATCATCATTCAACTTAATTACCTCCATGTACAAATAATAAATATCTCGATGCGCATTACGTGATGACGAGAACTCGCCGCTGCCGGACGACGTTAATAGGTTAATACACAGCTAATGGACGGCGATTATTCGTACTTGTGCGCATTCCAGGTGCGGACAGATACACAGATTGCACCAGTTTTTCTGGCGGATTCTTATAAGAACTCTAAGCTATTTTAGACATACTCAAAGTGACTTAGTGATATCACGACATACCTCAGCGTTTATTACTGCTAATGCCGTACGAATGGACCAAGTTATACAGTGTGAAAAATACACTAATGGCAGTTTAAAAATTGACTTAGCGTCTTATAATCTAAGTCTAATGAATTTTAAATGATAATTTTGGGAGGATCCGATATGTTTATAAGTTGAAGAATTGAAAATTATTTTTTGTAGCACTTACTAATTGGGTATGACTTGATAAAAGAAAAAAATCATAAGAAAAAATGCAAACAGAATAATAGTTCTAAACCATAAATTAAAATGTATTGTCAATTTTCAAGTAATACAGTACTAAACTTCTATGCAATTGATTCAAGCAAAATCCTAAATAGTTCACCTTTTTCGAATTTAAATTTTTCTGACACATTGTATATTTGTCTTAATTTCCTCTTAAACCACTTTCCATCATTAGGAATTCGCCGCGCAAGCGGCCAATCAAATCCACCATTCCACGCACGCCAGTGTGCAAGTGAAGAAAACGCAGACTAGCTGCTAACCATTATTAATAACTATTTCTGTCAATATCAATAAAATTTTTAGCGTTATATTCCTCGCTATGCGCGATGCTTTGCGGTGCTGCGATGCGCGTCGTAGTAAGTAAACTTGCTTGTAATTATTTATTATCAATATGCGCATACATTAACTGCGCTTATTATTATAAGCAATCAGAAATATTGTACACATTCAAATGCTGGATGCTTTCAACAAACTAACGGTTTAGCGTAGGATCAATTTAGAATTTCTGTATGGAAGTTAGTCATAAGGAAGGAACATATTTTGTGGTGACAACATTAATGTATAACAATTTTTACAGATCATTATTGCACTTTTATAGTAAAGTAAAGCGCAAGTTAAGTCATCTAAGTCTTATTAGACATTAGTTGTTGGTTAGAATATTTGATTGTCAGATTGCGCATGCTGATGAAGAACCGTGTGGAAGATGTTCCACGCATGACGTTGTCGGTGTTGTACGTTGTACGAAGTTTCTCCTTAATTTACCAATCAAGCTTGACGCTTAAATTGTGAGCATTTAAGCGGGACGCGCGCACGTGATTTACCATTTTGCTATGGCCCGGCGTGTGCATAAAGCGAGCTAAGTGGTAACAATGTTAGAAAATCGCAGCGCACGTCTGGATACTGTTACACCGTGCTGTCCGGCGCTAATGGCGCATCTTGACGCAATCCGATGAAAAAAGCCCGCGCCGCGCACTTGGTGCGTGCGGCATTTTTCCAACCGCTGATGCTGCTTCCACCTGCGCGTAACGTAAATTGCCACAGGTGGTAATGGCGGGGTGATTGAATTGATAGATGCGTGCGTCGCGGCGTTAACGTGCGTGCATTACAGTTTTGTAATTTGATTTACAATTGTTGCAAGAATCAGTCGGAGCCCAGATGGAAAATTAATCGGCGGTCTATGCGTTTTCACCTGAAAGCTGCGATTTTCATGCAAACGTGGACAGTGTGTGTGCCTCATGTCGCCGCATTTCAGCAGATTGTCGTCGTTGTGTTGCATTTAATTATAATTTAATTTTGCGGATTAGACAATGCAGTTGGGTGCTTTATTAATTTGACTACCACACACAGCTCATATTTTCATGACTTCGATTAATGTATTGTAATGTAAATTTCTAAAATTATATTTTATTTTTCTTATAATTTCGACAATAATTACGACCTTGTGACAAAGAACAATTATGGTAAATTGTAATAAACGTTATTTCTTATTTCTCTAAGTCTGCAGCTTCTCGCTGCTAGTAAATAATCATTCTCTGATGATTCATAAATTCCGAAATGTTTGCGCGCTGTTATTGCAACATTTACGCGGGAAAGTTGAGTTCGATGCGTCAAAATATTGCAAAATTTTATTACACTATGCACGGCGGATGCAAGCAATGGTCAATTGAATTGATTGAAGTCACATAGGAGTCCATTGCGCAGACGTTGGAAGGAAATCTCATTTGTTTTTATTGCCGTTTATTATTACTTTATTGGTTATGATCACCTCGATTTAGTCTCGACATGTTCGCAAAAAGTGCAATAAGCGGAGAAATTCTACAATTTAATCATGCGTATATAAAGTCATATAATCTGATGAATAATTACCAAATAGTCCACATTGCTTAATAGACCGATCAGCATTTCAAATCAGGTTTTCATGGTTTAATTCTGTATTTATTTGAATGTGTCGGTTGATTTCGTAGCAAATCGGGTATGCAGTGCGGCGTTCTGGTTTATGAGGAATGACGATTAGGAGACGAACGCTGCCTGATGGCGACGAATTCTGGGAAGAGTAGAACAGTCGTCGCTCAACCATCAAAGCAACTACGCCTCCTCACGCTTTCATCTTGCGCGGAAGTCAATATTTGCTCTTCATGTAAAGTTGAAAAAGAGCAACAAAATCAATTGTTTCACACCATCATTTTCATCAATTTTCTTCCAAATCGGTTTGAACTTTTCTTTCTATAGCTACTCCCAACATGAAATTCATCAATATTAAGTAGCCGCAAGTTGATAGAGTTTATTGAGATTTTTCTCTGTCGCTTTGAATGGCACATATTTTACGCAATGAATTTATGGTCCACACAAACAATTGCACTTTCGTAGTCCTTTCGATTTTTCGCCGCCGCGGTGGCCACTTATGCAGCGTGCTCTTTATTTACGTGCAAATCAAGGCATGAATGAATAAATATGTGTTTGCGCACGGCATGGCGCGCCGATTCGAAGTCTTGTTTATTGGCATACAATGGAGGAATAGGTTCGGTCGTCGGGTGGACGAAAAATTCCAGCGCTATGTGGGTGCAGTGCAATGCGCCACGCACCGGCATTGCTAACACGATCGGATCGACACGATCGACGTACAATCCTGGCGCGGTTCGGTTGGTGTTGACTTCTAGAGATATACCTACGAGTTGTGTGCATGCAATGGTTGTGCAATCGGCAAGTTTTCAGTGCTTTAGAAAAAGTTTAATGTTCTTGAGTTTATCCAATACGGAATAGAAAATTTTCTTCTCCAGACGAAATATTGCTTATTGTTTTGCAAGTTGTTTTTTCTTGCAATAATCTCGAGAGTGTATGTTATTTATTGACATTAACATGTACCTTGCACGAAATCAAGAACATTTAATGCAACTGTTTATGATAATCGCATCGATTTCATATCGTATCAAATGTTTGCGGCGATAAAACGCATGTTTTACACCGCCATCGCATCAGAGAAAGTTGGCAAGCCGGTGATTTATGAAAAAATGTTACGTTTAATGTGCGCTCGCGCGCCGCCGCAAAAAGTAGATGTGCATAATGCGACCGCGCGCGAGATTTCCATTTCGTTTTCTTTGCGCGCACGCCATCGCAAGCTCGTTAGTTATCTTGCAGGTTGCTTTGCCATAAAGCAGCCTAAGTAAGCCGGCATCGCAACAGCAATAAACAACTGTATCGCGCGCAGTAATTCGCTAATAAGTACAAGTGGAACTAGATCGATGAGTGAAATTGCTGGAATCTTTTTCATACGCCACGCACGCACTCGTTGACGTAATCTTTCAGCATCGAGATTAAATAATAGAAAATGAGGAGATTTTTCGAGAGAGGCATACCAAGTACTGTTGTTCTCTGCAATGAAACACCTGGAATAGAACACAAATTTTGAGTGGCTCAGGTGGAATCTGCTTGAACATGCCTCGTATGGCACTTATTCAAAGCAGGCCTCTTGGCGTGTACCTCTCATCAGTAATACAACACGCGTAATAACACGCGGTAGGTGAAATAAGAAATTCGTGAATAGGCCAATTTGCATAATAAGTAATTCTGCTGCGTGTACGTGGCATGAGGCCTTATAATTAAAGAGCGATTTGTTTTGCTATGGAGTTTAATTTGCAATTAATTGCTGTCATGTTGTAAACGGATTTTTCCATTTACTGTTTTACATGTTCCACTAATGACTAGGAAGTAGGCCTATAAAATCCTAGCAAATGAATCTTAAATATGTGTTATTAGTGGAACATTTTTATGAAAATTCCAATAGTTTAGCATTGCTGTGTAGCAATTCATTTTTAATTGTTACGCGATTAAAAAAGAATCGAAGATACATACTATAGCGGGTTGGAGAAGAAAGGAAGACAAAAAGTCTTTGAGTCTTGAGTGAAATGAGATTCCCAAATTATTGAATACCTTGTCTATTTTGTTTTGATTGAAAGCAAATTTACACAGAAAGCTATGTTGTATTGGAAAAAATCTACATTTTAGACTTATTTTATTTTTGCTAGCAATTCTGAGATGTCTACATCACGGATACTTCTTAAGTTTGTCTATTGTTTTAAATTCCATTATTTCCGCCTTGATTCTGTTGAAATATAATCCGATGTAAAGCAAAAACCAGTGCAACAATTATGTGCAACGCGTGCAATTATAGTAGGATATTAGTTAAACATTCATTCAGGATTCAGATCTTACTGAAGAAGACAACAAACCGAAATTATTAAATTGGTAATTTTATAGCAGACTACTAGTACATTAAATTTGAATCTACCTCGAAATGAGATTGGATTTCTTGCGTAAATATCACAAATAATAACTTAATCATAAGTTGTAATGATTGATTTATGTTGCGCTTTATGACTGAAAATTATGGGTCATTTTTACACGATTTGACTACTCGTCAATATTCCCCCATACAAAATATCAATTTACTACACCGCTTTGTAATCAACCATAATTCAATTTTAATCACTTTCAAGCTGTTTAAATCCGCATGTCAATTGTTTTTTTTTTGTTGTCACGTTTTTTGCAACTATTATCTTGCAGAACATCAACCAAACCTGTGATTAATGATCTAAGAATGATCGCCATATGAGTGGTATTGACGAACCAATGGACAATTAATGTAATAATAAATTTAATTTCTCGTTGGCGCGCTGTATAATAAACACGTTTCATTAACAATTACGCACATTACAATGTGATTAATCAGATGTGCAGGTGCGAGACAGTTGATAATGGCAAGTTTTGCGCAATAGTTATCGATTCTTAGCTAATATCCGACTATAATTGCAAGCGTTGCCTACTTTACGTTTTTCGCATTACGTCGGATTATATTCGAACAGAATGGAAGCCAATTGCGGATTAATGGAATTTGGAATTATGAACAAAATTGAGAAGCGTGCAAGGTGTAGACATCTCAGAATGCAGCAATGGAGAAATCTGCGCTTTAGACTTAATACTTTGTATGGGGCATGGGAGTGCAGATGAGTCAAAAGGAATTTTCCAATGATAATGACACATTGCAGTGTTGAGAAGTCGACGATGCGAAGACATATGCTGATCATCATTACCTGATCGTCAAAATGAGCGGAATTCATATTGAAAAGTAAGGCATGGCTTGATAGAAATTTTCGACGACTGAGTAATGTTGCAGAATGAGTACGATAGCTAATTTACATATAAATTGTGCATACAAACCAAATTAATTCAGGAGGTAATGATTCGTATGTTGCGCCCTCCAATGATCAAACGTGAGATGAATGAATAGGAACATATTAGTAGCTCAGCGGATCATTAAAAGTTTCTAAAGAATGTGGGCATTGTTGATACAGAAAAGTAGATGATACATTTGGAAGTTTTAAATGGTTATGTTTGCTTAGTTTTGAAAACAATTGAAAAATGGTGATGCATTACAATAAAAGGTTTTGTTAAATTAGAAAGCGATTTTTTTATTGTCTTCTTTGTTTTTGGCATGTTGTCTTTTTCAGTATAAATCTTTTATATTTTATACCGAAGAAGTGAATAACAGTAAGTGTTATAGTGAAATTTTATCAACATAATGAATATTAAACACTCCGTAACTACACTCAATATTATCTCTATTGCTTTATAGCAACATTCTCGCTTCTGAGGTATTCTTATTTAAACATTTTCATACCTCTCGCTATGAAGTGTGTCTAAACTAAATTCAATTTGAACGTATTCATGACGCCTGGCGCATTGTGCGTTGCGCTCGGTTCCGGTACATTTGCCCAGCTCGCAATTGCGTGATTGCCCTTGCCAAGGCTGCGCGTTTTTCCACACGCGTCGACATAAGAAAATTGCAAAAACGAAGCCGATAATGAACTTCTTGTGGCCGTCGGCCGCTGTCGATGACAAAAAAGCCACATCGCGATCGTCGACCGACTGTTGCCAGGTGAGGCGAGCATCATCAGCGCCGTCGGTTCCGTTGTCGTCTGAGATCCATGTTAGATTAAATTAATTAATGGAATCTTTTGCCACACACGCTGTCTTTGTGCACGTACTTAGCGTCGCCTTTGGGTTTTCTCACTTATTCTCGCTTTATAATTGCGTTGCGGCGGGACTAAAGCTCGTTGGAATTGCGATGCGTAGTCGGTGCAATGCGTTCCACTGAAAGTGCCTTTCATGCGCTAAACACGCTAAAAATCGAATGGGAGATACCATCGGAAAAGCAGATCAGATGAAATAATAGAATATTTAATTTAGTTACCACATGATTACAGTATCTCATCTTAAGTCGTTGGAGAGTTAAGCAAGAGATTTATTGTGAAAAATTTTATTTTACAAACCCTGTATTATCTTGAGAGATCCGCAACTGGTTATTTAGTAATTAAAAGTGCTTATACGTAACACGATAATTGCCATTAAAAAGCGAAACAGGGCTTAACACGACGCAAAACAAGCCGATAAACGAACGCGAACCGCAATGCAATGTGTATCGATCTTAATAGTACGAGTTCGGCTAGTCTTTAACGATCTATAGGTAATGCTTGACCGGGAAAGGAAAACAAGTGCGGCTAAGAGAGCAACACGGGAAGATACGGAAGTTTTCAGCTGCAGCGTGGAAAATTCGCACTGATAATAGGCTTCTGACGCTGAACGAGTTCAGAAAAAACAATGAGCGAACATGAACAAAAACAAAGGAACAACCTATTCAATGCTCTAAAAGCATTTATTACTGAATACTACAAGAGTTAAAGGTGGTTAGACCAATTAAAAGAGGCTGTAACTTTATTTCTTCGTTGGAAACCATTTTGAATTAAAGCTGACCTATTTTAGGAGCTAAGCTTTTGTTGCGGATAATAGACGGTATCGGATTGAATCTGTAATTCTTAAATCGGTTGAATAATAGACAGGGCACCGTTTGATCTTTATGTTTAAGTCATGTTTGTGGCTAGATGTGGGCTTTCTTTCATCTGATAATAATGACTTCAAGAATTCAATTAATTGCGACCACCTACTACAATTCTAGATCCAAAGAAGGCATCGATGAAATAATTGCATGCTCCACAACCAACCAGACAAAAAAAATCAATACTTACTCTAAGCGTCAGCTTAAATTCAGGTCTATAAACACAAGTTGAAAAACCACTACGACTAATTAAAACAAACTACTGACCTCCCTTACCCAACCTTTCCACGTTTTGCAAATGAATATTAAGCATGTGTTATAGTTAAGTTGCATCAACATAATAAATTTCGATCTTTATCTCCTAAACATTTTTGAACTCTAGAAATATAATATCAAGTGTTTAATAACGTCAGCATTTGCAGATGATATAAATTCATATAGCTGAACATTTATATCGCTTGGTAGGAGCGTCTGGAAGCGATTTACACGCATTTAAAAAGCGTTTGCGTCGCTGTACATTTATTACGCTTGTGTAGCCGTTGCAGGCGTGATGCCATTACTATATATTTAAATGAGCATTACCATTTTGAGGCCTTGCCGATCAGATAAGACGCATGTAAATGCCTAAAGGCACTAATCCATTTCAGCGCGCACGCACGCACGCTGGACGGACAATTACAGTGCGCAGGACGAACGGAACGAGAACCATTCAGTTTTAATCACTTACACACATCTTTGGACGCGCAACAATGCGTGCAATCCTAAAGTGATTAATTGATAGGAAACTAGTTCAATGTTAGAATCTGAAAAACAATGCTGGGCAATAAAGTGAATATTATTTTGTAGGAAGGCTTGTAGGATACTAAAATAATTTATTCAATAATATTGTTTACTGGCAACTAGCAACACCAAATAAGAAGAATTTTGGTGAAGGGTATGACACGGATTGACAGAAGAGTCACACGGATCTTAATAAAATAAAACTTTAGATCTTTGTTTTTAAACAGAAAGCTGTAGAATATATCAGGTTTAATAACTTTTTTCTGGTGGGTTTTCTTTGAAATTAAAAGCTGGGATGATTTAAAAAAAAAAAAAACAATTCCTTCCTGCCGCTTCTTGACTTGCAATTTTGTTTCTATTTAAAATACATGTTCTTCTTTTTGTAACCATATGCCTTGTATGCCACACCATGATAAAATCACGTCCTAATGCGTTTTTATTCATTAACAAACAGAACAAACCGCGCAATTAGATTCTATCTGCTTATAATTATGTTCGCGGTATCGGTAAGTTCAACGCGCATTCGTTCCAAGTGATGATATTCATTGCTCAATATATTAAACTACTAAACGGTACCATGTTCTATCTAACAAGCTTCAAGATAACGCGAAATAACACGAGAACAAATACGATACGCTAAACACGGAACGAGCAATCATTTTTTGTTTAATTGTGCAAGAAAGCCATCTATTAGAGTGATTAAACAAGAAATAACGTGCGCTAGAAATGTTAATTGAACACTCCTCACATTTTTTGATCGCTCATCTTGATTAGCGTTTGTGACATATACAAAGATTGCATTTCGCAAACCTGCCTCGTTGCGTATGCAAATTTCACGACGCGCTCAGATAAGAAGCGCATAAATCACGCAGAGGTGCATTTTCTACCTGCTTCCTTGGCGGCACGAGTATAACACAATAAAATTATGTGCAGACTGCAAGAAAAAAAGAATTGCATTTGCCACGCGCGGTGAACAAAGGATCACCGCGGCTTCAACACATCAAAATATTGTCTGACGCCACGAAACGGAATTTATATGCTTGAGTTTTGCAATAATTACTTACAATGGGTACAACTGGAATTGTGCGTTTGCAGACATAATTGAATTATTGGTAGTTGTAAAAATTGACATTTGAATGTTCTGCATGGAGGTAAAATGATCGAGAGTCAGAGAAGCCAACGGCGTGTGCGGTTCGTAGAAATTGAGTTGCAGAATTGATCCGAAAATCATCTGCTGTGGCACGATGCGATAAAATTTCGTTTCATTGTTGGAATGGGCGTGAAAATTTTCTATTATCTCATCCACGGAGCGAATCACACAAGCGGAGAACCTGTGGAATACACAATGATTTGTACATTGGACGATTGTTAAATGATTCAACACCTTTTAGAAGTTACGAAATTTGCATAGTTTGATTATACTTGCTTGGTATATCTTGTTCTAATTGTCTGAACGTTGTAGAATAGGATTGATAGGATGTTTGTTTTCTTTTCTTTTATACTTGTTAATGCATTGCACAATTCAGAAGGTGAGGAAATAGATCAGTTGTAAATTTTCCTTGTAAATATCAGACAAAAAATTAGCAATTCTTTATGTCTGCATTAAACGATAAAAAAGCTTTAAAAATCATTCCTCATTGATCCAGTGCCAAGTGCACCTCTCTTTTGATGTCTGACGTGTTTTCTTCATGCCACTTGTGACAGCAATAAAAATTAAATTTCTCTCTCGCTGCATCTCACTATCACGCTCAGGACAATGAGCAATTCATCACATTGAATAAAAACATAAATTCCCGCCGAAAAGTGTTTCATCCAACACAGTAATAAACGTTTAAATCTGCCAGCAAAAAGCGGCTCACTTTATCAGTCAGATTAAAGCGTTAATAATATCCTCGGATCTTCACATGTATGAACACGAAAGAAATGCCCCGAACGTGTGTCCGCCTAGTGTACAAGAAATGAAATCGGTTTACAGGATTTGCTGGCGGTTTACAGCTGGAAAAACTCACACGGCTGGCATGTGGTAATTTAAACGGCCCATCAGGATTGCGGTTGTGTGTGGCTCTCGTGTGGTTCAGAACGGCTGCTTGGTTTGATTTGCGGCCGGCGCGTATTTGTTTGCTTGTTCTTCTGTGCGGCGGCAACTGTAGCGGCAACGAAAATGCGCGAGTTCCGCGTGGCGAGGTCTCCAAAGGTCGCGACAGCGATGAATTACAGTGCGAGCAGATACAGACTTGGAGTATTTAAACAAAATTAGAATAGATTGCGATAGCTCTAAAGGAGAACACGGCATGAATCGAGGGTTTTACCAACGCACCTTCCTACGCAGCAGATTCTTGTCGTAACTGGAGAAGATTACAACTTTTAAAATTTGCTTAAAGCAAGCGATTTCAATAAGTAGGAGAAGTAAATGTGTTTTTTTAATATATAATTTTATATGCAAATTATTAAGAAGCTAAACCTAAAATATAGAAAGTAATATATTCTATTGATATGCCAAAATGGGTTTTTGGTGCATCGATAGGTAAGGGTAGACTGTGTAGATTTCCATTTGGCTCCCACAATGTTGAAGTTGATTACACGGAAATTCATCAAAATTGACTGGAATGAATCTATTGACTCATTGCTTAACACTTAACAAAAAGAAATACAATTTGTAATTGGATCAATCTATTCAACTGATCTCACAAAAACGCGCATTGGTTTATGAATTTAGCATTGTTAGCATTAAAATCCAACTCTACCCAAACTGCTATAGAATCTGCAATCTGCACGCGCGAGATTTATGTAGACACGGACATTGTACCGTGAGCGCACTTTTATCATTTATATCAGCATTAGACTCTCGTCAAATAAATCCAGTTCATGCGGGGCATTAATCGGCATTAGCACTTTTCCAAAGCAATATAGACTTATTAGTATACTAAGCCAACCTCATTGAGTGGCTTAAAGATGATGCGCGTTGAGCACTTCTTACACATGCGCGCATCGACACAGTGGATGCAGATTTACTGTTTGCTCTCATGGATGATGTGCTCCTTCGTAAATTTTCTGCGGGCGCCGATAATTCGCCTCTCATGTGCGCCGCAATTACGACGCGGCCGTCGCGAAATGTGAGGACGCGTGAAATGGAATTTTGCACACTGCCTGCACATACCTGTCAAGCAACATGCGTGAAAAAACAACTGCTGCGAGTGAAATTTTTACTCAACGACTTTTTCACGGTTTCACTCAAAAGCTGCTTGAAATTATATTAAATTACTTTATAAGAATGACTTTCTAGCGGCATCTATTAAAGTTCTGCAGATTTTTTGATTGCTTTATATTTCACGTAGTGTGGACTTAGTAATTTTATACAAGCAGCAGCACAATGAAGAAGATATTAAGAAATAAATTCAAAATCAAAGTCGAAGTGAGTTGTAATAAATACCTTGCAACGACCTGCTTTTCTGCATCAGCGATCAGAAAGATGTTCGTCCGTACGCCATCTAATAAGTCTTCATGACTGCGCGTAATATCCACAACTGCATTACCAACATATTTTCATATTTTGTTAGAATGCCATCAAAAACGTACATTACAAGATTCCGTCAGTATAATAGGTGACAATTGAAGTTGTCTTAATGCTGTCTCCAATCAGGAAGTTTGAAGTCTTTCTAAATAATTGATGTAGTTTGTACAATTGATTACGTTTGTGCTTGACCTAATTTTAAACGCCCACGACATAGATTTGTCTATTGTGAACTGCCAAATTTATAACAAATTCATGCTGGATTGTGCATTGCGTGAATTCACAAAAACGAACCGTAAATTTCATATTGTACGTCTTTCAAGTTTCTTCTCAACCATTGTTTGCTTTGGAATTCATTTGCTTCAACATGTTTGATATTAAAGTCAATTAAATTAGGTGAAAATTATATTTCTATTAGCTGAATAAATTTTTAGAGATATTTTTATTGTCTTTAAAAAAATTTATTACTCTTGTTGGTAACACCAAAAACTGAGTTTATGACTTTGTTACCTCAGTTGCCTAGATCTTTCTCTTTGCTTTATTATTGAGGTAGTTTAATCTTGTTTATTTGCTTTCCTAATGCAATCACTTCCAGATTTTATGTATTATTCTGCTTTCAACTTTTTCACTGTTTCGTTTGATTTAAACAACTAATTTAGTTTGCTTTAATTGAACGTTTTCTTCATCAACTTTTAATTAACTCACTTCTAACTAGTCTATTCGTAAGTTATTTTTGCCATTCCAAGTTTAAGGTCGAGTCCTTGCACATTGCAAGAACTGAACCAACTGAACTTTTAGCTTTATTCTACCATTCAACCAGCAAACACAATTTCTTGCTTCAGTTTAAGTACGTGAGAACGAAATTAATTCTTATTTGCCTAACAACGAAGAAACAGAACAATACACTATTTGCCCTCGGTCGTTGTTGTCTCACTGTCTTCACTCACAACAACTCTACGAACCTCAATGTTGCGAAAAATATTCATTACTCAATCACATCTCCCATTGTACGAATGCAATCAGGATACAGTCACATATGGTAACCGACTAACGTCAGTGCTACGTTGAACGCACCTCAGCTCCACATTTCAACCCAGTAATAATGTGGATGATTTACTACATTGTGAAGAATGTGCCAACGTGCGAAACTTTAAGGCTGTAACATTGTAACATTAATTTGCAGGCGTTACGGTCATTGGACACTGGGTATCTTACGCGCTTGTCGTTTATTTTATTAATTGTTCCTTGATTTTGTTTTGAGAATCTAGGTCTTTATCTGCTCAAGTGGGATTAACTTACAAGAAGGTGTTCACAAAATGCATACAATTACTCATTTCTGAAAATAAACGCTAATCAATTAGAGAGGTGAACGATATAGTATATGGAATTGTTAGTCACTCTTGGTATTACCTAGTCTGGTATTATTCGATGTTATCGATGCAAACCTACGCATGACATAGCAACGACACTCCTATGATCTTTTAGACAAGAAGGATATCAGAAGAAATGTGAATGAAAAGCTTTGTTATCCCGAATTTAATCATGGCTAATCAATGTTCCTAAAATTCTCTAAACCAAATTTGCCAAATGTCAATTGGAGACTTCTTCCGGATCCAGTTTATTTTCATCGACATCTAAATTTGAAATGACATGTTGAAATCTAGGTGTTGAACTCAAAAATAGTTTTTTTTCTATAAATATTTGTCTAACTTATAAAATTACAATTATCTGTTTCTTCTGTGTGTCTTCTTAATTTATTACAATTTGTAACTTCTCGTAGTATAACTTTTCCTTGTGATTATAATAATTTATTCCAATCAATTATATATTTTTCTTATTGCGTTTTTTTTTTCTATACTTTTTCTAATAAAGTGCAGTCGACTTCTTATCTATTATCTCTTTCCATTAATTATGACTCATTGACACATTAAAATGCGAGATACATTCAATTTGTTGATTGACTACATTAAAAAATTAGCATAAAAGCTTGTTTTTATATTAAATTTTGTACTGATTTACAATTTCAACGTTTCTATGGTTTTTATTGTACCTTTTTAATCCTCTAGCACTTTTCTGATTTCTTTATAATCCAGTTTAAATCTTAATGGAATCAATGTAATTCAATGTCAAGCCACTTTATTTTTTGCATTAAATGTAGAATCTTTAACTGCTTTTTCTTCAGATTTAAAATTTAAAAAATGCTTCTTATTTTCACGTTTTCACGATGGGAAATACGCACAATGATTCGTAAATATTATCTTTCAGTCTGCGAGCAAACCCAGCAGCAACATGAGGAAGATAATCATTTAGAAGGAATTAATATTTTAATAGGTTTAAGGTGAGGATTTTTAAAAGTAAAAACTTGTGTAGGATGTGAATTGCACATCATCATCTTAGGCAATTGCCAATTTCGTATTTGCCTCTAAAAGGTAGTGTTAATTCACTGATAAAGCCGTTAGCTGAAGCCAATGTTGGTTTTGAGGTCGCTAGTCATAGAAAAATAATAATTTAACCAACATTGAGGCATTTTATAATCGTGATATTTGCCAAGTCTCAAAATTTTCACACGAACCATCTTTCTCACATATTTGCCTCTTCCCAATGTTTGCACGCTGTGTGAGTACAACGCAGTCAACTCAGGTGTCTTCTATCTGCGCATATTCATCAGCAATTCCGTAATTTTCCTCCTCGACTTCATGCGTACGTTATAGTCATAGTTATGCTTGCTTTGTAATTACAAATTTGTGCGGCGCTACTAATAAGTGATTTTTACGCCTGTTCCGCATGCATTTCTACCATCTTTAGGTTTGACCCTCAGTCAATGTGCGTGCAACGGCTGAAATTGATTTTAATTAAAATCTGCTAATATTTATTACCCATGTGATTAACACCGGCTGGAAATATGAATACTGCAATCAAAGATAAAAACACATTTTGCTTAAACTTGAAATTAATATGCACCGTCGAGGTTCGTTGATGATTAGTGTTTTTAATGATGAATAATATCAGTGGTAGAAATCGAAACCTGTTAGTCATTACCACGCAGAAAACGAGTTGTACTCATGTTCTGGATGTTTATTTGTCTATGCATAAGCAATAGAAAGTGCATGGCAATAAGGAAAAGCCTACAAAAGTCAGGAATCGCCTGCCATTTCGGAGGCGTTCATTTAGAGTCGTAATGATAGATAGAGAAACAGATGGCGCGCGTGAACATCGGTTAATTCGATAAGTTATTTCGAATTTTTAGCGCCGATTGAGGAAACTTTAAAACTGGAAACTGGCAAGTTCTAGGCGAACGTGGTTATATTCGTGAGTATCACGAGTATGATCATAGGTATGTAAATAAGTGCTAATCTGCATTTTACATCTAGTACGTTACGCGGCATAGAGAAATCGTTGATGATAAGAAGAAAACAAACGAAATGACGACATGTGTATCCTGTTCTTATCATAGAGTTTGTTTTTATAGGTTCACTGTGGATTTTCACTTTTCTGAGAGTGAAATCATTGTTTGACGAAAGATAACCAATAAAACAGACAAAAAAACCTTGAAATTGAATTTAACGATTAATAAATCAATTCATTTTTGAAACCATTAATCATTTTTTAAGACTGTTCAAAGAAACACATTTGTGTTCATTTTATGGCTTACTTATTTTCTCGTAATTTAATTAAAACTGCATTAAATTAACTTTAAGTTTATCTGTATTATGGTTACCTCTCAAAAAACTGTTTGCCTTTGAATTACACTCTTGAATAATTTTACCAAACAAAAGCTTTAATTTTTAAGGGCATTAAATCAATGGTAATTTTGAGAGAATTATTAATCACAGTATTGTTGAGTGTAGATAAAATTTTATTATAATATTTACTTAAAATTTACTTATTATAACATTTTTGACTTGTTGTCTTTTTTAGTATCTTCAGATACATGCCAAAAATTATTAATAAGTGAATTAAGCGAATATTAGTAAACGTTATAGTGAAATTTTATCAACATAATAAAGTATTATTATTATTATTGACAAGGCTACAAACTTGTTGCACATGACATTAGCATGAATATGCTGGCAGTGCATTAAATTCAAAGAACAAACTTACACAATACTCTTGAAGAAATAGATAATACCTGTCGATTAACATATAATATAGATAATTTCTAAAATAATTATCTTTCTTTACCGCTTGCGCTTAGCTTCTAGTTGGATTGGTAGGACTATGAAGCTACTATACATTGTAAATCGTCCTGGTTTGTCTTCTGGGTTTTAACTTTGTATCTTGTATTATGGCAATGCAGTATTAAAAACCGTTCTTCCTTGTTCTTATTTTCGACGGGCTGTCAATCGATGAGATTTTCGAGGTTGCAAGTAATGCGTGTAGTGGAATTAATGAATATTAATTTTGGCCTAACTGTATGTAGACTTAATTGCGGTTCAAACTGAGACAACCACAGAAATCTCTGCACTTTTTGTATTAGCTTTGCTCAAGTGTTTCAAGTTGTACTTAAGCACTGCTTCTGTAAAATGTATTGCTTCAATGAAACGGGAGCAGGCAGTATAAAGATGGCAAGTACTTGTACATCCGCTATCAACTCTGTTGATACTCATTATATTCACCTTTTCAACATACTTGGGCTTGTTTATACTAAAATAGAACGTACTTAAATTTTGCGGATGCATTAATGCGTGTTACTCGCACCATTTTGGTCAAGGTGTATGAATCGCGCTGATTAGAAATTGACGATTTACGCATTGAGGAGTGATTGATTCACAATATATGATGGAATTAATTTCGGTCATAAACCGGCACTGCATTTACCTCGGTTGGTGATGCTTAATTTAATTATCTTATAACAATCGACAAATTGAGAACTCCTGGTTTCTAAGTGTAGGCAATTTGTGCACACAAAGCTAGAAAAAGATGATTTGCAACTTGATGATCATACTAAATTTCTCCACGTAACTCTAATCAATCATGATTCTCTAAATTAATATTATTGAAAATGCAATCAGCGAAAACGTATCATTTGCCTCCTGACTTGTGGGCAATAGTATGGTGTCTATTAAATAATCATTTTGTGCTTTCTTCATACATTGCGTTTGCACATGGTAATTTTACAGTTTCTCAATTTTAACTAATTTAAATCGTAGTTTGCAATAAACATAGGATCAATTTATGAATACAATAAAATCACATTATGCAGAAAATGAAAACAGGTAATTACCAAGTTGGTAGATATCATCTACTTCATCTACTATTGTTTATTTTATTAATATTATTAGCTTAAAATTTCCGTTTGGTCATTTATTTGTCATGTTAATTTGCCTAATGCATTTGCCTGATGCATTGGCATTTGCCGCATCAAAAAATGTTTCCACACGGGAGATAGATACAGAGTGATTCTTACTTAAAGAAATTTTCTTCATTTTTAGCATAGAGCACAGTAGATAACAGTAAACGCTCCCTGTATAATCATCAAAAGCATGTTCGATCCATAGACATGGCGTGTCGGAACGAAAATGAGCATCATTAACATGTTGAAACGTAAAGTAGTTAAGACATTACGTAATTCGACGTGCTGAGGCAGCGCGCGATTAACCAATGATTACTAGCCCGACGTAGTTTTTCATCGACTAAAAATCGCGAGATCAAACTAACTGAGCAATTAAAAGCAAGCGGCTGCCATTGAGTATGTAGCTTGGACATTGGCGATTTGAAATCGTCCGGATTAGAGGATGCTGGAGCTGATCATCATGGCTGATGACTTATTCGGCCAACGGTCGCAATTGTATTGTTTATTCCCGCGAATAGTTAATCGTTCGACGTACTCGTTGCGCGTACGTGCGCGACGAAGACTCATTGAATCATTCCGATGAGAATTATGTGATCGATCCGGTGCGGCTTGTACGTGCATCAGTCGTATGTGCGTGACATTTAATAAATCGGAACAATGGCACGGTTGCATTCGAGTTTCACACAGTATTGAAGTCTACTCAAGATGTTGGATCAATTAGTCAAACAGATGAAGACTTTTTCTAGTGTTGAGTATAATGACTTAGTATGTATAATTTATTGAATGTGTTGTGGGATTATTTAAAATATGTGAAAATTGCAGACATGTGGCAAGCCGATACACGGCTCATTCTTCGGATAGGCATTTGTTCCGATGTTGTTTGATTTCGCTTTCTTTTTGCTTTCGTCGCGGTGCTTTTTCAATCACACGCGATTTGCGGAGAAAACGGAAGAAAAGCAACGATTAAAGCGTAGTTTATTTGTTCTGCGAAAATCATGTTATTGATAAGGCAATGAAATTTTTATTTCAATTGCCAATAAATCGCAATAATTGCGCAATTATTTCTTGTTTTTCTATTTACAGTTCTAAATTAAATTGAATTTTTTGAGATTTATTAGTTAGGGGCATAACTAAATTATTTACTACCTATTTTCCAACTTTAAAATCAATCAGATGAATCAGCGATATGATGGATGTTGCAAGATATTCACGTGGAAAGAAGATTCTTAAAATCAATCTAAAACAAGTGAAGACAGATTCATCAGAAAACTTACATCTTCCATAATATTTTCCTTTTAAATAAATATACATATAAAGAATAGAGAATCATAAAAGAAGTACTATCATTTCTACTCAATTTAAACATTTTCTTGATCAATTAATCTACCAACTTCATCTCTGATAATTTTAAGCTATAACTACCGCAATTGGCTTAATCTAAGAGTTAAAAAAAGATTAAGATAAAGTTGTATCAATTAGTAAACGCTCATTTGATATCAGCGTGTGAAAATAATTGTTTTACGCAAGAGCGGAAAGGTTTTACGATTGTAACACACGCACTCTCCGTACGCGTGTCTCACGCATTGCAATAACATATTTAATGCGGCTATTCTAGGACGCAAATTATATGCATAAACTGCGAGAAGACATACCTTGTCAACGCATGCACAAAATCTCGGCAAATTACCACCGTGTGTATCATGGTAACAAGGTATCAAGTGGTAACCAAAGTAATAAAATTTATTCTGATACTCTACTATTCATCTATCGTAAAATAGATATCTTGAATTTTATGATGAATTAATCTCACATTAGAAAACTGTATATCTATTAGTAACTTTCTTATTCCACATTGATTATTCTGACGAGATTAAGTTTATTGTCTCTAATTTGACTAATATGCTGCTGTTTATATACCGCATCATATTAGGTGTAGCAACATAAGCCAATTACGAAAATATTAAATTTATAGCACCGTGCATAAATGTGCATAATTGATAAAAATATTTCTCGCAACAGCTTATAGAGCTATTTGACAAGCCTTGGATAAATTCTCAATAAAACCAAGATCGCGTAGTTGACAATGTAATTAATCAACAAATGCTTTACGAGCTTTCCAAGCCCGGAATATTCTGCGCGATTGATTACTACAGCATGTAGGAATTAATTAATAGAATCATAAAGGAGCGTTTTTGGTATGTGCACTCAGAAATTACATTTCTTAGAAAGTGCCGTAAATTCGGAATCAGTCAACTTTAGAATGGATTTAATAAAATGATCAAGTTGTTGTTTTATTGCTACTAATATCCTAATCACTCAATCGCATGTGTATGATGTGTGTTACTTTTTATCGGCATTCCTTAATAATAAATTCATAAATAGTGCCAACAATGCAAACAATGCGTTTGTGTAATTTTTTACGATGCTATTATTTTTTATTGCATTATTGTTCAGCTCATGGCATGCAGGTTGAACAAATTGTCAATATGCAAACGTAGCACTAATTATACTTAAGTATTTACATTATTATTAACATTTATATTAACATTCCAATATTAAGAGCTGGAAGAACTTAATTAATACGTGGTCTTAGTCGTACAAAATCGACATAACAGGGAAAAAATCTATCATGGTGACAAGTTAATGACATAATTATGATGCGGGTACTCAAGCGTGGACTAATAAATTTAAGTGTGGTAAAAACAACGGTATTGATAATTAAATTTTTGAATTTACAAAATTTCAAACTAATTTTTTGCAAGGAAAACAATAAAATCTATTGATTTCTATATTAATTCATATAAATATTACTGAGTTACTCACAACGCAATTATTTTCTAAATTACTTGTTTTCTACCATGTTCTTCCAGTTATTAGAACTTAAAACTTATTAAATCTTATATATATATGAGTGTGCTTGCAAAGTGTTTAATATTCATTATGTTGATAAAACTTACTAATTAAAACACTTCTTAATATTCACTTGATAAAACGTCTTCCGCATATTGTTTTCTTCAGTATATAATTTATTTAATATTTTGTTTGTACTTAAGTTTGTACCACTACATACTGAAGAAGGCAACATGTCTTCAACGCATTATCAAGTATATATTAGTAAGTGCAAGCATGCCAGATACCGACACCGTATTTTACTGCATCAACTACTTGTATTTGAACTAAATTTTGTGGGAACATGTATTTTAATGGAGGTACCCCCAGCAGGATTGGAACTCGTGTCCCTCTAATATGCACCTCGCTGTCACTGCTACAGTCAGACGACTTACATACTATACTATACATACGGAGCGGGGTTTATATATTCTATATTCTATTTCTGTTTACGTCACATAATTCCCTATTACTGCATGTTCACTTAAGATCGTTATATTGCGGAAAAAAAATTTCAAATTTGGTTGGAGTTGGCCATTTAACATATCAGGCGTTGAGTTTTGATATGAATTTGATTTCTAGGAACTAAAAAATACCATCAATACCATCACTCTTAAATACAACACTTTTTAGTAGAGAGTTTGTTGAGGATAATCTTAGTTAAGTCATCTCTTAATGATGTTTGAATAAACAAAAACGAACTTACATTTCTATTCAATGTACTTGCATTATCAACAAGCTGTCCTCAGTGCATCAAGTATATCCAAACCTAACCATTCTCAATGTGTTCACTGTTGGATTTCTTCCGAATGCTTGTATTTGCTCGCTGTGTAAAGACAAGCGCGAAGAATATGAACACAACTGGAAGACAATATGATTAATTGTAATTACAAGTGCGAGTGCAATTGTAATTCTAATTGCGATCGTAATTATTGTCGTGAGCAGTCGCGTCAGGCGTGAATTAAGTCGCTTGAATTAACATGCGCGTAGGCAGGTGAGGTGTAAATATTCCTCACACATTCATCCCATGTACACGCACTAGCAAAAAATTTCAAGTTACATTCAGTCACAATCATGATTTCTTCATTTGCTTCAAGTAAATTTTCATTCAATTCGCTTGGTTTATTCTAAGCTTTCTTCTGTAGAACAACATAGTTTGACAGCTATTGAGTTCTTTACAAGTCCTTAAATTTCCACCAGTGCCAGTACTCCAATCAGAAATATAAAATAGCACTTTATGGCTGAAAACTTTATGCTAGTGGAATATTACAAGTTGTAAAAAGACAAGTTAAGTGGTAGCTTGCGTGTGGAGATGGAAGAGGTAGAAATGATTATCATTTTGCTTCTAGATATTTTCAAAGTATTATTTTATGAATCTGTGCGTGCATGCTGCCAACTTGTCATTGGACGATTGCGACGGAACGTCCATAAAATAAATTGTGCGTCATGGGAGTTCACCTACCAATCGTCAAAATCAGGCTTTATATTGGTTTTCACTTTGATGCTAGCGCACTTTTATTGGCGAAAATAGAAACATGGTGTGATAAATTATACTTGAAGGTTCAGAAGATATTTTTGCAATGGACATAAAGATTTGAAATGATCTCAGATACAATCTGTATGTGTTCGGAACTTGATATCAAGTGCTATGAAATGAAGTGAAATTATGCGCAGAGAAAAATCTATGACTGGTACTGCAATAAGGAAGATAGAATTCATGTTTGATAAACACGCAAAAGCGATTAGTACATAATAATTGATAATACTTTAGAATTTATATTTAAGAAATAAGAATAATTTTATTCTGAAAATTTCAATTAAAAGTAATTCGTAAAACATTTTGAAAATTTTTGAATTGATCAAAGTAAAGAAAATATATCAACAAAAAACGAAACTTAGAAGTGGGCGAACGAAGAGTAATTAGAATCATTCCCAAATTAAGACATCCTAATAATTCATTACATAATATGTCAAATACAAATTTGTATTCAATAACCAAAATATTACCAATTGAAACAAGACATAATGAGCTAACAATAAAAGTGTTCACCAATCATCCCAACCTTTTAACATCTATAGAAGAGTTCTTCAGAAACATCCTACCCAATTTTTACACTTCCTCAAGTCCTCAGGAACCGCTAATTTTACACATTCGAAAACTTCTACCCAATTGAAGGGAAGCATATTATTATAAGTATTATTGTTTTCATTTTATTCTGTTACTATTTTGTAAGGAAAAATTTAATTAATTACTCGTTTTCTATGGTTGAAGGACCGTTGGTCGATTATTATTATATCAACAGAATTAAGATGTGTTTAGAGTAATTTTATTTATTGTAAAAAACAAAGTAGAATTAAATGCATTAAATAATTTTAGGATATTTTTAGAATGTTTGATTATGCTTTTCAATTGCAGAATTATTTATGTTTTATCTGTACTTTCGATTAATTCTAACAATATTATGTTTTGTAGATTATACTATACTTAATTAGTATACCTATTATAAATTTATTATTAATTTATAAAATTAATAAATTATTTGTTTTTGTCTAAACTACAATTCTAATATATTTCGTTCTGTTACAGATTTATTGGATTTCATATCACTACCACCAATCAATTTTTACCTGTAAGTCATTCTAATAGTTTCTAATTGAAGTAGGCTACAAACTGTAATTTATGAACTTAATTTCCTCCTGCAATCTTTATGTTGAGAATGTTTCGCATCCCATTAGTATGAATTGCTTTATAAATCTAAATCGATGCGTATGTAGCAGGAGAGTCAAGATCGTTAAAATCTCCAAGAACCTTGAATCGGCAATCAGCATAATAACTCTTGGAAGCATCCGTGTCTCCGGTATGTCTCGCAGGATATTTTATTATTATTTTGCGTTGGTCGCTCGCTCCATAGACGTGCGCTACTCTTACGCCGTAGAGGTGTAATTTATGGAAAATGCAAAGTCAAGTGCATGACTTGAGCACTGAATGCAAATGCAATGCACCTGTTCTAATTCACAAAAAAATAATACATAGACTAAAAGTGGGACTGGTTATATATATATATATATATAAGCTACCTTGAAATAATTAAAGCACAAACTATGTTTCCAAACTTTACAAGTTTAATGCTTAAACATAAATACCACTGCTGGAAAAACATTTCAGTGAATTTAAATATGCCTGCTAATAACACATTTTCTCTTTGTGCCTCATCAATAAGCTTGCAATTATATGTGCACAAGTGAAGCTGGTTGAACAACCACTTTTATTTTACGTTATACAATTCATACATTCATTTTATCTGCCTGTTTATCTCTATTTAATTATTTTTTATCATTATAAAGTATGACTTGATTTGAAACACCATGATCATGCTTGCCTTCGATTAAATTTAATGTTGACTAATTACAAGTAGTTCATCAGCCCAAGCTGCACCTTTAGACGCAGCACAGTTATTAATACAAATAATAATTAACAGCGTTGTTAATTACAGCAAAGTTGGGCCACCTCAGCGATTTGATCTGAATAAAAAATTCAACTCAACTGAATTAACATTCATATTAAATGAGCATATCATTTTGGTTGAGAACTAATCAGCATGTTAAACAATGTTAGATCAACGTATAATTTCTTCATTTCAACAGCATACAGAGCAATTAAATTTACTAATTGAATATAATTCTGTTAATTAATTTTTTTAAATTTATTAAACAACTTAATTTAGTTCAACTTGAATATTTGACTTGTTTTCGCACAAGCGTTTTTTGGTGATGATTGTAATATATTTATCGATATTAATTTATTGACGTGTCAAAAGTGCATTCTGTTTCGTCTCGTC
Organism: Diploeciton nevermanni; assembly: GCA_027575565.1. Lineage (NCBI taxonomy): Eukaryota > Metazoa > Arthropoda > Insecta > Coleoptera > Staphylinidae > Diploeciton > Diploeciton nevermanni. The sequence continues at coordinate 87,197 of JAODIE010002553.1, forward strand.
AATATTCAGACCCCTTCATCAGCCATTTCTTCTCAGTTATATAGGCACAATCTTAAAGTGTGATATTATTAAAATTCATTAAAAAACGAGTTTGGTTTAAAATAAATTGCGCTTAAATTGCATTATAATTACACCTTCTTGACTTTTCACTTATTTTTTTTTCTCGTAATTTTTATACCAATGTGTTCGTATTAAACCTCATTCTTTTATTTGCTTACATAAATTAAACTCAAATTAACACAACTGGAAACGTCGTTTGAACGTGCATAAATTAATTTAATTTACTCAGATTATTAATTTGCTCTATTCATTTACTACTCGACTAGTATCTCTAATGTAAGACAATTTTTCATATTATGTTGACTTTGTTTAAAAGACACATTGTTTTGTAAGTCTTTAATCGTATATATTAAGTGCAGTGCGCATAGAAGCACTTTGCCTAGAATATCTAAACGCATCCTAAACGGAATCGAAGCATCATATCTTGTAGCGAAGCAAAAATAATTAGAACGCGGTGCCGGTAACATCGGTTAAGAACAAAGCGCAGTCGTTGTTAAAATATTGCTCCACGCGTTATAATTAGAATTTATAATTACGTTGTACATCAATCAAAGCATTGTGAACGGTTGCATTTAGTGCAGTAAGATTTTATAAGTTATTTATTAATTGGTAAATGATCCAATGCATAA
>JAODIE010002553.1:87985-157745 GCA_027575565.1 Diploeciton nevermanni
AGCATTGTGAACGGTTGCATTTAGTGCAGTAAGATTTTATAAGTTATTTATTAATTGGTAAATGATCCAATGCATAACTGTTCCCATAAATCAATCACTTAAGTTGCTACAGTTTTAGAAGAATGAAGGTCAGCATAGTTTTTGTGGCATTGTTAAAAGTTGAATTTGTTTGTTGGTTGCGGCAAGAGTTTCTATCCATCGTCACGCTCTAATTTTTTATTTAAATTCTTGTAATGATCACAAAAGCGCCGATTCATCAATCTTCCACATGATGGGACAAGGATAAATTCCACACTACATTCAATTCCTAAAAACAATGCACACATTGTAAAAAATCAATTTAAATAACGGTGTATTTCGAATTCTTTTCTCTGCATCTTTTAATCATTTCGAATTAAATTTTATGATGAAATAAAATAGCCTGTAAGCTTTGCTATGAGCTTTTGACTACTAGATTCGAATGAAACAAACTAATTGTTGAGTTAATTTTGTTAAAAGTTAATTGTGACTAGCTTCCTATCGATGAAGGTTTTTATGATGTGACGAGAAAATCAATGTGAGTGCGTCGTAGTATAGTTTGGAATTTTTCGAACAGCCATGTAATCAAAAATTATAGGCCGTCAAAGATCGTTTGCGATATGATTTGGATGCTGATAGGGGAACTGATCGAACGCCTGTCATATAAGTCTATTGCTATCTAGTGTTGTAAAGATAGAATATTGCAATGGTTTAATATTGTAGATTGCTGAGATATTCAACTAACAAGGTGCTATTTATCGTATATGGTAATACAATCAACTATATCAATCATTTCTTACTTTATGTTGTTTTACGAGTAACATTACAACGTAACAAAGAAATTGCTTAATTTCAATTAGGTATTATTGTTTGATTTTGTCGAGAATTGGTTATGTTCTAGTCTCTTTTATTTACTTTCTTTTGGTGCCAAGTTTGATGTGAATTTATTCCAAAGTTATTCATTTAAATTGGAGAATGCTTAATGTCAAGAGTGAAATATGTACGAATAAAATTGGATTTGTTTATAAGTTTTTAATATTTATTTAGTTGGAGGTTATGAGCTTCTGCAGATTATATTTGATAGTCATCACTTTGAATCAGTGATACTAATTGATTCATTAAATTTTATTTCAAACGTAAAAAAATCCCAACAAAAATATGAGTAGATTACACTTCATAAATCTTCTATAATCTGAAACTCGCACGATTAATGTGTGAACTTAAGATAATTCTAATCAGATAAGTTATACATCAATAAGAAGTCATCAACGGATAATCATCTAATTATTTTTCCCCACTTTAAATTTACTTCTCATAATTTTAGTACTTCATTAAGTTAAATTTCTGATGCAGGCATTTATCCAGCTAATATCAAAGACTTGTCTTCCAACTGCATCTCACCGTATTCGCTGTAATGTCAGTAATTAACATTTTCACGCAGCAAGTGCGTGTATAACAAGCGCAATAAATAATGCGTCGATTGGGCCACACTAATGCGTTTACCTCGCTTATCATTATAATAATTTCCAATTTTCCCATTCCTACACTATCCTATCTATACGGCACCAACAGAATTTTGCTTCAAAAGAGATATTAATTAACAAAATGTGTGGGTATTGTCCAATTATTAATTCTTCTCGTCATTATAATGTAGCATGGAGAAAATTACATACTGCACGCTCATAATTAATATTTGCTAAAATTAATTAATAACTTCCTCAATCAACAAAATAACTATTTCGTTAGCAGTTTTGCCATGTTTACTAATATTTCTATTGTCAGATGTACAACTAATGTTAATAGTTACATTTCAGGGCGTATACAAGTTATTATACGCTGCCGATTGTAAATTACATTTCTTAATATTTCTTCACGGAATTTGTTGATCGATATAAATTAACCCATAGAGCTTGGATTCTTCCATCTAAAGAGTCACAACAACGCATATTGTAATATATTTAGTTATTGATGTGACAATAAATTACATGTTACTTCTCAGCTAGGCATCATTTGACTTTAAAATTTTCATAAATTTACTATTTGTGCGCACCAGAGCATATAGAAATTATTTATGAAGCGAATGATTCTACCGGAATTGGTTATAAGCAGGAAGCTTTTTTATGGTGGCTTAATTAAGCAAATAAATCCGTTAAGACACGAATGGAGATAATAAAATTAAGAATAAATTAATTTGCACACAACTAATGCATAAACATGTGAATTATGCGCAAATGAAATTTATCTGAAAATTAATGGAATTTGGGTGTCTTCAAAATTGGGGTTAAGTCTAAAGTCTCAATTTAGACTTAACTTTAAGATACTGTTAAATTACCGAATTGCAACCTCCTTGTCGCACTCGTTACAATCAGGGCTCGTAATAATGTTTGCGTTCAGATGAGTTTTATTATAAGTAGGAATGTTGATGTAGTAGATAGCACGTGCTAGGTGCTTACATTATAGATCAGCCTCTAAAGATTGTTTTTTTACTATTTTACCGTTCATCGTACTGCAATTATATTAATTGCCTGCTTTTTGCTGTTAATACCGACTTGATAGCATCAAATAAAAACTTTATGACAATTTTTATTATTGCAATGTGCAGTTAAACAGATCAAGCCATACGTGACTATTATATTGACGTTGTAAATGAAGTTAATAGTTGGTTTTTATTGATAAAGTTTATTTGGTGTTTTGTGACTTAACAAAATGCGAGATGAGTGAATGAAGAGTGAGATTTTAGAGTTGAAAGTTTTGTTTCTTCTTGTTGAAAAAAATGATTGCATTTACTATAGTAATTGATTAGTTTAGTGAAGTTATTGTTGCATTATTAAGTCTTAAATATCTAATTACTATATGATTATCACTGCAATTGGTAAGTTGCAATAAAATGATAAACATCCATCAGTGTAACAAGTCAACAACAAGTTTTACCTACATCACAAACATTATGACTTCGATTGTGGCATCTATTACAAATTATAATTGCCGAATGCATTCGAACATGATCATCATATCGAATTAATTATTCGCATTTGGTGCTTTCATGCTGTGCTTGTAATATTTTCTTGGTAGGCAATTAAGTCTTAAGCATTATGATCCAAACCAACTACCGATGCTTGCCAGAGTCATTGCGATCTCAGTCAGGAGTCATTTTCGTTGGTGGCGTCTAGACATGATAATCATTTACAATTAGATACTTACGAGAAGTATTCAAGGAAAACATTGATGTTTTTCAAACTTGGCTTGTTCTTTCTCTTTTCGTTTTAATTTTCTATGTTGCCTACTGTAGATTGCGTAATGTCTTAAATACTTTATTTTATTGTGGACATTAAAGAGTTGCTTTATAGTGTTTTGTAAAGATAAGAAGAAGAACATTAGATGTTCTATCCTGTACCTGAAGAGTATGGCTTGCTAATGAAATTGTTCGATGAGTTGTGTGGACCGTTCTACTCATCACTCTTTCCAGGATTTGTAACCATTAACCCTTTATATCTCGTTTACATATACGGCTTTTGATTCCAGATTTGCCTCGATAGAGATTAATCTTAATTAATGTAAATCCTACAGAAATTACTACTACTAGCATAGAAATATCCTTGACAATGTCACCTCATATAATTTCCAATGATTTCCACTTGATTTGCCACAAGTTGCCAGACGCGAAACGACCTAGAGGATTGCAACGCTGCATCCGGAAGTGTACTTTGTCGAAGAATGTGCGACGTGCGCAAGAAGTGAGGCAAGGACTCGAGGACTTTTATCTTAGACGCAGAACACGAATGGCCTCAGTGTAACTTCTCGAGTTTTACGGTCGATTTGAAAAGCAACGCCGACGGTAAATCAGCCGGGCCTCATAGTATTAGATGTAATTATGTTAAGTAGCCGGCGAGTGTGCAATACACAAAGCGTTACGGAAACTTAAAGAAGCATAAATCAATAACATTGAAACATCTCTAAGCTGATAGTCTAGAAATAGAAAGGATTTATTATTGGGAAGGTTAGGTTATTGTATGTTATTGAGACTCTTAGTGAAAGCATTTTCTTAATAACAAATTAAAACTAGAGCAAAATTCACGTGCTAGTCAATTATTAAGGTGCACCTCGTTATGTAATAAAACTGCACATATTAATGCCTAATTACAAATACAATTATTTCGATATAAGAAGCAGTGCTCCTTAATTACGAACTTAATTACCCACTGCATTTTCCCACTTGTTTCTCACAGCATGCATCATAGCAGAAAAATCAAACCAGCCTATCCATATCTAATGAAGTTATTGGCATTGGAAACACTTCTAACTCTCAATGCAAAATACGAATTATACGTAAATATTACCAGCATAATAATAATATGCCTTGAATTAATCTTCCAGCTTAACAACACGTCAGCAATTTACAAGTTGTCTTAGGTTATGCTCTCCTTAACACCCAACTGTCTTAGGAATTCCAAGGAATTGTTGCTTTTTCTTCCATCGCTTGCGTTTCTGGTTCAAGTGTTTATAATATTTAAATTTGCGCTATGGGGCGTCGTCAAAATGGTGTTAGAAATGCAGAAAATGCCGCATGCAACAAGCGTGCAGATGTTTGGCAGCGCCCGCGCCCGATGGAAGATAATGAAAAAGGTGCCGCCGGCTTCCCAACATACTTTCGTCGTAAACAAATATGCGCGATGGAATATCAAGCGCGCGCTCTTGAGGTACTACACTTGAGGCCTGGCCGCCTGAGATGTGCATGCTCCAATTCCCAGCGACAATGTGTAACAGATACACGCTGAAGAAGTCGCAGGCTGCAGACACTGCAGACACTGCGGACACTTGAGCCACATCAAACTTGACTCTTCCAATCTGACTTCCCGACGTGATGACTTGTGATTGACATCCACACACAACAGGTGCACTTCATAAGCATCTTTTATAAAGCAAGCATTTGGCTTGTTCGAAGCAAAAATCGTAGTAAAAAAAATGACATTTTAATATTTTATAAAGGTCATCATTTATTCGTGGTCATTGTCTTAAATGTCGTTCACTTTTTACAGCGGAATCTTAAAGCACTCGGTTGTTATTTAACGAATAAAAGAGCTCTCCTAAATTGCAATTGATTGTTCATCATTAGCGGCACTTTTTGTATGGAAATTATGCCGGCCGATTGCACAACAAGTCCACCGAGTCGCAAAAAAATATGAAGTGGATGAACTTTATGTGAACTTTTAGCACTGGGCAATGTTAACGACTGTGATGATTACGATGGAATATAAAAAAAGTACGAGCGACTTTAGGCTCAAGTTAAGAGTTTTCACTGCAGGCATTCGACTAATTTTCTTCTTATCGTATCTGGAATAACGATCGGCTCAGCCGTGGCTTAATTGGTGGCATTAATGTGTGTGAAATCGAAACGATCAAGGCACAAAAATCAACAAAAACTTTCTTTAGTTAAACTTTAATTTTCCCACAGATGATATTTTAATTCAAACAACATGCTTATTGGGTTGCATAGCAATTTCTTATTATAACGCACTACATTTCATATCTTCTCTCTTCGTATCATTGAAATAGGCAAGGTGAATTCTATAAATTTAGCAATTTACATACGACCACAAATGCAGTTGTCGGTGTAATAAATTCATACGTTTTAAATTATTTCCTTTATCGTGATAAGAAGTCTAATGTGTTTTCTATGCATGAGGCAAACACGCATATTCATCACGAATAGAAATATCGCGACTCATTCGATCCGTGGGCGATGTAGGTGAAAGTTGTGCGAGTTTTTTACATCTAAGATTACCCTGTGCTTCTTTGGAAATTCCAAGCAATTCTTTAGTTACAATTGTAAATTTTGTCTGGAAGATATTAAGTGTCAAATGTGCAAAAATAAAAAGAGCGAAGCTAATTGAAGAGTACTTGTTCTGATTGACTTGAATTGGGTGGAGAACATTTATTTTTATTTTGAAGCGTGAAATTTGCATTTGTTCATATTTTTTTAAATCATGACTTTTTTTTAGTCAGTTATTTTATCAGTAGCATTAATCTACACATATTTTAATATGTCTGTAGAGCAGTCTTAATTTATTATAATTGCTGGAAGAAATCGCTACATATATTAACATAAACATTTTGAGTCTGGTTCTTTTGACAGGGTTTTCTGACTTCATATTTGACAAAATATTTAATGAATTGTCGATGTGTTCTATTTTTTCCTGCATACCAAAGTAGCTAAAGTGCGATCGATAATTTGTTAACACATTTTTTATTCAAATTGCATTACAATTCATACTGTTCCATACTGTGAATTATAACCTGAGCAAATTGTCCGAACCGTAGTGATGTCAGACCATCATAAATTCCATCATGTCGCCCAAGGCTATAATTTATGAAAAGCGATCAATATATAATTGCAAGTGTTTGGTTACTCCAGCAAACATATTAGCATTTAAATTCGACTCCAATCATGTTCAGCTTTTTAGCAAGCTGAAAATAATATTCTGTTTTTGGACTTTGTAGGAATAGAAGGAATGATGCAATGGGTTGATGAGTGACAACGCAGCTAGTTTCCAACTTTCCACCGCACATCGTGAGTATAAACACTTTTGGCGTTACATATATTACCATTTAGCAAGGTGCACTTTCAACCTCAAATTTGAAACTCAACCGCTCACGTTTTGGACTTGGTCTTTGTCTGCAAAATGTTGGCTTGCATTAGAAGACTGACAGCGCGCATAAAGTACTTGAGGTGTTGTTGGTGCAATGCACAGAGAAGATGCACGGCTGGCGTGATGAAACGCGCGCGAATTTATTACGACCATTTTCCAATCGCCTTTTCGGTGCGAAATTTCCCGAATTGTTTACGATGCGTCGTGCGCGAAAATAATTTATCGATGGGTATTAAGCAGATATAACGGTGTTGTTTGCATGCACATAACAAATATTTTAATATGCTAATATATATATCGAAAATTATTTCTGCTTTTAATACCGTAATTTATTCGAAATGCCTTGATATTAAAATGCAAATATATATATATATATATATAACATAAGAATACTTTATGTCTATATACTTAAGTTAGTTCATGTACACTTTATTGATTTATTATAAATATCAGTAATTAGCGGCAGAGCCGAAGTAATAACATGGGTGACATGGAAATGCTCAACAGGAGCATGTGAAGAAACCGAGCGGTTTTCAGTAATTAGCAATATTTATCGTTAAATAACATTAAAACGGTTAACTTAGAGATAGTAAAAGAAAATTATCACGATGATACAACAAGATGATGAGTTTTCATTAACATTTTAACTGTTCAAAAAAATAAAATTTTCATTACGACTATTTTTCCCTTGTGTTGACTTCTAAAAAGAGCGATATGAAAAATAAGGCGTGGAGTGAGAAACACTGAGTGTGTGTGTGTGATATGCAACCAAAGAAACATTGAATTTAAAGTCATTTATATCATATACTAGATTGTCTCTGTTTTAAACGTATAAATAACAATCTTTTAGTAGAAGATCCTCTTTGCAATGTGAAGACATGTAGTATGTTTTGCCGTAATTGTAGATAGCAGATTGAGCCGAACGATAATGTTGATTGATTTAATTGACGAGTCGACCGCATGATTGAGAACCACGGACGTGCAAGTATTGTCAGCAAAATCAATGCCAGTGCAAAAATGAAGCTGACATGCTTGTACTTTGCCTCAATGTTAATACTAATCGTACTGATGCTGCGGCGCGAGTTTCTTTTCGCATTTCTCCCACTTCTGCACCATGGAATTGTATGAATATGGCATCTGTAAACCGATAAATAACGTGATTAACGAATGGTGACCAATGGGACTACAGGCCACATACTTTTGAATATATCGAGAGTACTGAGCGCAATGAATGCGTGGAATATTTTATGATTGAGGAGAAGGCGCGCTTTTTATTCTGCATGTCAATAGTAGGAAACTAGGAAGCTAACGGATAAACGGACTGCTGTAAATAAACGTGATTGTTGACATTAAATTAAGTATTTTGATTGCAGCATTGAGAATTTGATAGGAAATAATTAATATACTCGTAATTCGTTAGATAGGTTGATAAAATATTAACTGTTATTGTTGTTGGCCTTCCATTTGGGCTTTCAATTCAACGAGATGAAGTTTCTTTGTGAATTTTTTTGTTTACCGGTTCAAATTCTGATTGCATGTTCTGTTTAGTTGGTTGCATAGCGTTGACTCAGTATTCCTTACTTCAACACCTTTCATATCGTATCTTGTGTCTTTTTCTAGGAAAGGAAAATTTGCACCGAATAGAAAATGTGGAATATCTAATCATTAACACAGTAGATATTCTTTAATATCTTTATGTGTAAGTTGTTTCTCTAATGTTTCTGCGTGGTTTGTGGTAACTAGGTGACATTTTTATCGATTCCCCACGTATTCAATGTCGCCATGCAAGTGCACATAGAGGTACTTGTTACAGATGTGCATTATTCATGTCCGAACACAGCAGAACAACGGAATAGCATTTGATTTGATTTAATGCAAATCCATTGGTCAGGGTCACTCGCTACCGCAAGAGCACAAGAACCGAGCGTAATGCACCTCCAAAGCAACTCAGCTGTTTGCGGATCGAGCGTGGCGATCCAATATGGTGTTTTTACCTTCACCTTTACCTACAGCGTGCAGTTTGCATAAAATTAGCGCGATTAAAAGCCAGCCAGGCGCGTCGTCACGGCGACATTGCGTGTTTTTTTCCACATTTGAGCGGCTTTATTTATGGAATGCAAGAAAAATTAGTCACATTTAGAAGATGAGTTTGCATAAAGTTTTCAAATAAAACAAAGTAGTCAACATTATAAATAGTTTGCTAACATTGGATATTAAAGTGATGTTAAGCGTGCAATTTGCATTTGAACGAAAGTTTTTCGAATTTTCACTTGAAGACCAAGTATGACTGTGTGTTATATAAATATATTAATAAAATGTTGAATGCCGTGCACGCAGTCACGTAGCCATCATTCTTACCTTAATGTAATTAAATCCAACAGAAGTGTCAAATGTTCCTAATAGTCTCTTATATTTTACCATCGACATTATCTATCATGAATATTGATTTTTTATCGGTAAGCCATCTTACTATAGCAGTGATGGTGCATATTCTGGAGACGCAGGTTCAATTCTTGCTGGGGGTATATTCAAAATAATATATACTCTCACAGAGTTCAGTCCCAATCCCAAAATACTAATAACCCTGGTAGTTGATGCAATATAATGGAATAGAGGTCAAGTACGGTGTCGGTATCCGGCATGATCAATTAATGTTATGAGAATTTCATTTTGACAGGCGACTATGTGGCGATATGATTGAGTCGAATTTCATTGCTGGATTTTATGATTTTATTTGATATAAACGACGCTTTTAGATTTTCTATTTAGTGATTCATAGAGTATACAGCCAAAGCACGCAGCCAATTAGTATGAGAATAAAGTCTAACAGAGAGCATTTCGTTTAATTTTTGGCTTGCTAGATGAATTATAAAGTGATTTATTCTACGGCAATTAATTGATAGACCTATGGATATTTGCAAATGAGAATATGAAGAAGTGAAAATGATTGGTGAGTTTATGGTTGGAATTTAATTAAAATAAATGAGTGTACAACTTAATAAGTTGTTAAATGAGCTTTCTTTTTTGGTTCATCTAAAGTTGGGAGATTGAAGAAGCAAATTGTAATTAAAATAATGATAGAGTCTTAATAATTTTAATTACTAAAATTTAAGAATCGTAATTTAGTGAAAATTATTAGTAATTGATATTAATATATATTATATTAAAACGTAATGTTTTTTTAAATTAAACTTGTGTTTTAATCTTAATGAATTATATAGAAAATAATTCTCAAAGAAATAGCCACGAATGCGAGTAGTGCCGTGTTAATATTGAAATAATTTTGGATTCAATTCAATCAATATTATTTGAAGCTTTTTAAATTTTACATTTTTAAATTTGTCTTAATATCTACGTATTGCTTGTTTATCGAAACAATTAATGTGAAGTTGAGTCACGCGATTCGAGCGCTGATAGCGGCCGGAGGAAGGTCGACCATTTCAGGATGTAGCGAAAGCCAAGAACAAAGAAATGTTGCGATTCATTAATGTAATGGCGTCGATTATTCAATGATCATCGTGATAAACATGTACCATTTTTGAAATGTACTGATTAATTGCATTACGCATTATGTAAACGAGTCCTGAGTTCATACTCAGTCTTTTAAATTTACAGCTTGTGACTTTTCAATTTCAAAGAGATCAAAGAAGGTAAGAAGCATGTCCATAGATTTACAGGATCTTACTACCATCTCTTTAGCAATTGCCAAAATTGTAAATTTTCCAAAATAAAAAGCTTTAATCAATTTTCTTTTTATTCTAATTAAATCTCAAAGGCCATTCTTTTTAAATTCAAATCCAATAAGTACGTCCTTCACTGAAGATTTAAGTAAATTACAATAAATATACAACCTTAATTTAAGACAAAAACGACAAATTTTGGAATCAAACATAATACCTTCTACTATTCTACTATTGGTAAACCATTTCAGCAGTTAAATTTATTCTTTAAATGGAAATTCTCAACACTCAGCATCACCAGACCCGCTTTTTAAATGCTATCTGATAAACCAAACAATAAAAGCAATGTACCGAACATTTAACGACCATTTCCCAAGCAATGTTACTGCATTGCCCATCGGAATTATGGTTGTCGCTAAAATATTGAAATTATTATATTAACTGTAAACATTTTATTTCCTTTTTATTGTCATCTGTAATTCTGTAACATTTGTAGCGTTGATTTTATATTTTCCCTCATCTTCCTTTTTAATGTATTTTATTCAAAGTAGGTCTGTAACTGTTGATACTCACAGAACATAGACGAATGGGTAGCACCGGTGACATTAATATATTGCCATTTATTTTCATTGCCATTTCCTCATTCGATAAAGTCACGAATTGTAGTAAGCAGCGCGCAGCAAGTTTTGAGTCAAGTTTGGGAGCTCAGTGCATTAAGTGTAGAACAAGAAACAATTCAGCATAATCTGTTTTCTTTACAACCAGGATTCGGTTTAGATCAAAGAGAGCTGATAATAGGCATTTTTAGAAATTTTGAGAGAACATGGTGGTAAGTAAATTCTCGAAGGCTTTTTAATGTTCTTTGAGAAGCATGTGAGAATGTCAATTTAATGGCAATAATTTCCATGTACTTGAATATTGAAGAGGAATGTCGCATGACTGAAATAAACTTATATACTTAACTCTTTGTTTAATTATCTTAATGATAAACAAGTTGATATAAAACACGAGAGCAATCTAAATTTCACTTTTTTCCAGCTTCAAAATGTAGCGTTTATAATCTGACGATAAATCTTCGTTATAAACGCACATATTTCCGTTTAATTTGCGTTTTTTGCCAATTAATTAATCAATTAACGTCGTGTTTTCACAAAAAAAAAATGCACAAAAACTGTGAGTATTTTCTAAAACCCAAACAAGTCCAATTAATTAGTCAATTAAACATGATCAAAGTGCTAGAAATTTACACGCTGTCAATAAAATTTGTAATTAATTAAACCAGTGACACTTGTTTCGACATAAAATTGTTATTAATAGTGTAATTAAGCCCTGCTGCATTACGCTGCACAGCTCGACATTTGCAGCACTTGCATGCAAGCAGTCAATCAGCCATCAACACCTTGATAATTGTTGATAACGAGTTAGAACGGCAAGAAATCATTTTTCATGACTTTCAATTGTCATTTCCTGCAGTTGTCATTGTCTCAATATCGACGTATTGCTTGTTTATCGAAACAATTAACGTGAAGTTGAGTCACGCGACTCGAGCGCTGATAGCGGCCGGAGGAAGGTCGACCGTTTCAGGATGTAGCGAAAGCCAAGAACAAAGAAAACGTAGCAGAACTATTTTCGAAATGTACTGATTAATTGCATTACGCAATATGTAAACGAGTCCTGGATTCATACTCAGTCTTTATGCTTGTACTTCAAGTAGATTGTTGGCTATTCTTGCAGTTTCCATAGTTACCATACTCTCCGCTACAGATGAAGCACATTAGAGATATTTAATTATCGATACGTCATTCAATTATAATTATACATATCGTATAGATTCAATGATTTCGTCAGTATCTATTACCAATTGAAGCTGAAGAAATATCTGAGTAGAATTAATTAATTTGACTTTCACATGAATTTTAATCACTTACATTTTACTGCCTCATGATGATTACACATCAGTTACAATCCAATGTCCCTAGCAAATAAAGAAAGATCCACCTGACGACAATAAGCCAGTCAAATGTGACTATTTCTTCATTGCAGTATATTGCATTCATCTATTTCCTCAAATGCACTTAGCGTTTAGGTTGTTCCTTATGGGGTCGCCTGCGCAGCCACTTTACATACTTGAGCATAGTTGCACTGATGTACCACGTCCCGTATTGCGCTTCGGGGATTAAATGCGCCTTCCGCACTCTCCTGCTGTATTAGGTGGCCCCTTCGGCGACGATTACACGCAAAAATCCCGCCGACGAGCCGCTAGAAAATTTCCTCGGTGGCGGTCGTGACTCGGCTTTCTTTATGAATTATTCCAGCGTGCTTTCAATAAAGCATTGTTTCAATAAGGCCACACTTGAGCCGTGCTGATCATGGCTATTCCTTGGAAGTTGCTCAAGTTCTATGGCTGTAGAGTTGTGCAGTGTGCAGCTTTTAGCATCTTTCTAGTGCTAATTTTCTTTCGCGATACACATACAATAACCATAAATAAAGTCGTGGCGCGAGTCACAACACTTGAAGTTGGGCTGCTGTTGTTAGAATTCATTGAAATTCATGCTGGTATTTATTATATATTCATACAGAGATAGACGCAGACTGTATGAGGGACATTATTTGCAGCGAGTTCTTATTTCATGCAAACACAAGAAGCTCTTCAGCTACAATAAACAAATTTGTTGGCAGGAAACTCTAGAAACGTTGCATTGCACATGCTTCGAGCAGCGAATAGCAAATACGTGAGATCGTAAATTTTCGAATGTTTAAATTCCAGCGGATGCTGGGCACCACGAGTCGTTGCGAATCGAGGAAGTGTAATATTACATCAGTGAAATCAAACACCTTGGTGTTAAACTTGACATAAATGGTATTTTAAAAATCACCAGAATAACCGTAACTAATCAATCAATTTACTCCATAGTTACTTCTGTTCATCATCTTCACCTTGATTCAGATCAATGGGTCTTTTGAGCAACATAAAACAATTTGAACCATCTTTATAGCATTGTTCCATGCATTCCCCACAACTTATGGCAAGCCATTAAAGCAATTTGCTCCAAATTGATCAGTCACTGCATCAGTCACTCGTTTATGTCTTCATCCGGTTTTAATAACCTACACTCTACTCTTCGAAAGTCAGCTTTAAAATACGACTCGAATCAAATGCTTTAATCACTCTAATCATATTCAAATTTAAACGGTGTTTACTCATGTGTCAGTGACTATAAGCAGGTTTCTGTGGCTCAGCCCAAGATTAGACAGGATTAGATTGTTTAAACCGTAACATCTAGAGTCCACCTGAGCTTTGATTGATTCCACGCCACAAATAAAACAAAGACATCCACAATCCGCGTGCGCTGAATAAGAATAGCAGGTATGACATACACCTGTCCATGGCTTGAATTAATACCCACACCATAGTACCATTGACATGTGAAAGAGAGAATTTGGTGGAATTTTGATGCATAAGGATAGACCGCGCAAATACCGTAAATAAGAGTGTCTTGACACAATACAATTTAAATGCACAATGTGCGTGTATTTATCAATTAAACATAACGAGAATTGAAAGTTGGTTGTTGATAGTATAATTTTGGAAATATATTACTTACAAATATTGAATTTCTCGATAACCAAAAAGCTGAAAATAGAAGAAGAAGAAGCTAAAAGTCCAAAAAATATATTACATTTAATTTATTAAATTGGAATGTTTTCTTGGGAACAAAATTTGTGTTTATTTAGAAAGAAGAGATTCAAATAGTTTACTCGTCATAACAATTTAGTACGAAGATAAACGAAACCAAGATCTAATTTTGAAATTCTAAATTTGAAATAAATCGTAATAACTTTAGTAATATTATTAATATTAAGATAATATATTATGTCGTAGTGTCAGTTGTAAGTCTAGTAACTATTAATAAACAATTAAAAATGTAGAGTAAATTTTTATTATGTTCCTAATGAATGGAACATTAAAGTCGAGGGAAAATAAATGTGAGTATCATGGTTGTAAGTTTTTTCTCTCTGGTACGAGGCGTTTCAATGCCATTGTTGGCAAGTTGTTGTTGAGAAGAATAAACAATTGTAGGAAAGCAGGAAGACCATGAAATAGTTAACAACTAACGATTATGTATACGATTAAAGGCTTAAAACTCAGAATTGGGTAGAAATCTACTTCTCACAACTTGAACAAAAAATCCACACAGAAACTTGTTGTTTGTCATTTAAGAAAATATATGTAATAAATATTCCTTGTGATTACTTTTAATTCTTCTTATTTATTATTGGGTTGGTTCTCTTTCGAAAATTTATTTCTTCTTTATTCCAAGTCATTGCCATTATACATTGCACATTAATGCTGGTGTCGTGCAAGTACCGACAATAAAAGGAAATAAATTCCAGCCAAATGCGAATGAAATGAGACAAAAATGAGCATGAGCACGATTAGGATGTACGCCGCTATAATTCATACAAGCCGTCGTAATATTTTTATGATTGCTGTTTTTATCGTCGCATCACGGCCATTGCTATTATTATTATTAATCGGGCGGTTATTGAAAAAGTACAATTGCACGCACGCATCGCGTCGCAAAACGTGCGGATATTGATTTACGGTGCGCAAATGGCTTTTCTATTCTCTCAGCGGCAGATGAGTAATTGATTTTTTCCATGGGGCAACGATGGGAAGAAATATCCCGTGATGATTTAGTCAATCACTTGGAGCTATACAGGATCAAAAGTTATTCAAGAATAAATAGATTTTAATTAAAAATTAGAAAATATTTTATTCTTTGGTCTTTGGAGCACAGTTTGAATTTATTTAATCAAATATTTAGTATCTCAATAAGAAAAATTGCAAGTCGTTAAAGTGTCTTGATTAAAATCACGTTGCATACTTTTGTTATCAAAATGAATTAATTTTCAATTAAACCTACGGCTGGGATTTTCAAATTTAATTAACAAATTCCGCCCAGACAGGCGGTTAGAACATTTCTGAATGGACATTCCGACCGCGGTGACTTTTTGACGAATGCATTTGATACTCATATTCGAGAGATTTATGCGCATAAATTTAGATTTAATTAATAATACTGTATTTATTATCGCGCGACATGCTCGCTGACCTCAGCCTGCAAAAAGCTAAAGCAGAAAAATGAAATTAATTAACCGCACTGACATATGTTATAAGCATTGTCAAAATGCTACACCTCCTTATTAATAAGAATTAAAAACATATCGTGGTTAGTTCGACCATTACGACTACTTGGCAACTAGCAAACCGGGAGAAGCAATTAATCTAGATTGTGCTTGCATCAAACAGCAGCATTGCACACCATAAGCGAACTCATCTCGCATCAGATTCAATAAACTCCAAAACAAACGACTTGAAAGAATTAGTAGCGGACCAGTATGGAAAATACGATCGTGAGCGAAACGCGTAAAAATTGCGCGAAATGTACGTGCAAAAACACGTTGTGCAACGGCTCGGGAATCGATTTGGAATCGAATTCGGATTCATTCGCTTGAATGGAACGTAATTTTGATAGATATGATGTTCAATCAGTGTCAGGATGCGAAATTTATTTCAAACGGCTTAGTTTTTGTTGATGCATACTTGTTTGGTTTTCTGTTTCTACGCAGGTAAAACAGCTTGTTGGAATGGTTGTGAACAAATTGAATGCTTCGGATGGGTAAGATGCATATAGATGAATAAGCGATCCATCAGTTGAGTGGCATGTATGGCTTCACAGCTCGTATGAGGCAAATCAGATTTGTGATAACGTCACCTTTTGCAGCTCGCAATAAAACAACAACTTGTTACCTTTCAACAAACAAACTTTATCTATCATCGCCAATATCATTTTCGGTATTTAATTGAAGCATCATAAAATCTCCTTATAGACATCACTAAATACTTTGCAGTGTATTAAATCAAAGTGTCTTTTAGAACTTGTAAACCTTTGTTGCTGCGCGTTAATAATCATAAACTAATAAATATCAACATGGTTCGATAATTACGTAAATAGCCGTCGAGGATTGGGCGCGCGCAGAATTGGAATTTATTTAATTCCCTATTAAGATGTTCGACTTTGCCTTCGTTTCCATCGGCTGACGCAGGCCGATTTGCTCTATAGCAAAAACCACAAAGTATTTCTTTCATGCGCGGCGTCGCAATGAGGAGTGAAATTATTAAATGTCATTTGTCTGCCAAGACCAACATATAGAAATTGCCAGCATTGGCATTTCAAATACAGAGATAATAATAGTTTTGTATGCTATTTAAACAGTTGGCGACTTGTATCGAAATCATGAAGAAAGGACTTTTATAGAAGATAAATTAGGTTTGTACTAGTTTAATTAGGAAATGAAATCCTAGAAGAAGAAATCAAGCAAGGTAAAAACTTTTGTATAAATTAACTTTTGCCATTGCTTTTGCTTAAATCTATTTTATATTAAAATTTTAGGTTAGGTTAAGCTTGTCTTTTTGGCCTAATATCAATTTTCTTTGTTGACAAGTCGTTAAATTCTCATCAATTCCAAGCTAAGGATAGATTGTTCTTCAGATTTCCTATGTTATTACACTAGTTTCTTCCTCTCTAAATTTCCAACCAATTCCACTGCTCTTGTTTCTTGTCCTTTATAAGCCTCAGAGCCTTTGTATCATAAGAAGATTTTAGCACCAGTTTAAACCGTGGCACGGCTCACTGCTCTTGTTGATTATAGACTCCCGACGCTGCAGGTGGCTAATAGAAGGAGGAAGAATATAAGAAACTGAAAACGCCGCTGACCACGCCAACCATGCCGCCCATGGTCAACACATATTTAAATAAACGTTGCAAACTGGGTTTCCTTCGTTTCGCCTAACAAGTGGAACGTTCGGCGTGGCGGAAAGAACTCAAATTGAATATGAATATCCGCGGAAGCTCGCCGGAATGAAAAACGTGCAAAAAACTTGTTCTAACACGTCGTGCCGAGTAGGCAAACGGTTTGCAATATACAATTAAAGTAATGCCGCACGCCGCGAGAAGACACGCCACAATGGACACAATAGACGCTCACTCGGGAATGGCATGAGAGAAGAGATATTGGAATGATGACTGCTGCGAAGCAAACGATTTACATATTTATCTCAATTGGTACAACTTGCACATAGATATTTGATTTATTTAATCGGGACGTTTGTACGAACTTGAAATGGGTGGGTTAGATGCTAAATAATCGTGGGCAATGATAATAAGTAATCTTGTTCACGCTACGACCGCCCAATGCAATGGCACCCCCACAATGGTCATGCTAATAGATTCTTGTCCGCGCACAAAGCCCGATGGCACAATATGCGTCCGAACAAATTGGCACATAAATATGAAAGTAACCGTTTGCGACTCCTTTGAACTCAACTTCTTCGGCCACCAACGGATACAGGTCGAATGGTGATTTGGGCATGTCGCACAAGAATAGCATTGCTCGCGTCGTTACTCGGTTACGCCCGAACAATTATTTATTCATCTTGTTATGGTACACATTGTGCTCGAGTTTACAATACTGAATAAACTTAGAGGTGCCTTGTTCTGTAAACATAAACAAATTTATGCTTCAAAAGAAATATACGGTCATTCTGAGATCTACTTTGATTTTAATTCAAGCAGATTTCTCTCTTATCAACCCTATTCCAATCAATTTGCATTTTGATGAACATTATTCCAACACAAATATCGTCACTCTCGATATTTGACTACGAAAACATCCGAAAACATGAAACAAATATTAGATACAATATCATATTCAGCATGACGCACGATTAAATTGCAAAATGCATTGGCCCTGCATTGCAATTGAATTAATCTTCGTGCAAACACGTTTTAATCAAAATATGACAAGCGAGCATAATCTAGCACAACCAAACACCAAACACTTAACGTCTAACCCGAGTCAATCATAGGAAAGGTTAGAGCATGAATTATGATGATTGTAACGACATGGGTTCGTGCGTTTGCAAACAATATCCATATTACTATCGTAATTGCGTTATTAATCATAGCACTCGTTCTCCCAGTGGCCGATTATAATTACGAGCATGAAGCCGCCGCCGCCGCCGCCGCCGCCGCCACAGTTGTCTTGTCGTCGATGGCCGGTGAACCAAAACTGCGACATGCCTATCACACACGCCCGATTAGCAGGATAATTAAAATGTGCTTGGTGCAGACGGATAAATTAAACAGTTTACAGTATAGTCGCGCGTGTCATAAAAACGACATCTACGCACGCATTCAAGTTTCGCGCGTCTACTTATTGCGCAAGCGCATTGATCAATATATAGGAACTTATTAATATATCTATCACTTCTCAACGCGGTTATTGATTGCGCCGGCTCAATGTGATCACGATAATTGCTTAGTAAATTACATGGAGAGTTAATTTTGGATGGTTGCATGACTATAACAGTTGGTAATTCTAAATGATTAGATAAATGTGAAGCATTAAGTCTTTATGTAAATGCGAGATATAGATTTATGGCAATTGTATGAAAATTCAATTGAAATCAGAGCTCGCTCATTAATTAAGGCTAGAAATTGCGAATTAGAAAATAGCGTGCATGAGACATGTCGATGTTGTCGCACTAGGAAATTGCCACGGACGAAATATTGTGAGTTGCAATTAATTAGCCGGCGAGCGATGGCAATTCGAATTCAATGCAAATTGCACGTCATAAAGTAATTAAACTAATTGCACCGGAAAATTGCTTCATTTTCACAAGAAAAAAGTAAAATACCCAAGAGCAATGTAACAATCGTTCATTGCAATCTAATGCCTAATCTGTTTGTTTGTTGCAGGTCATAATTAAACATCAAGTGTAATTTGTAAGCCCAAGAAGTACTATATTAATGAGTGTGTTGATTAACTGGAATTAATATGTAAATTTATGACTGTTTTAATATCACTTGATGTTAATTGCAAATAGCTGACGCATTTGTCTACACATCTAGTTTATTCACACTTGCGAAAACTTACAAACTTTGCATTAATTAGCAGCAAGCACTTTACGAAATTGACTCGGATGGCGCAGCTGAGATAAACGCAGCGTCCTTTGCATAAGTCGCTTCTTCATGCACTCGTTGGCATGAAGGTGTGCAAATGCTGCAGAGGTCGACGCAGCACGTCGTTGCATTTTCTTTCATCATCAAACGCTCCCTTGCTTCTGCAATACACAGGTATGAAAATGAGCGACGAATGCGCATCGGTTCATCGGCTCATCACGAAATTGCGCAATGATATTTTTATAGCGAAAGGTCGCTCGCACGCCGCCTGCAAGCAGACATTCTGCGGTTCTGCAGGCTGCAGATCAAGCATAATGTTCAAGGTGTTTCATTATTCATGGAATACAAACTAGAAATCAAATAAACGCATTCAGAAAAATAAACATTGTCTCAGTAACAGATACATAACTCTGTCATTTCAACAAGAAAAGGTTGAATGGGCTACATAAATTCTTCTGCAGATCGTATGATCTTTGATTGGTGAAATGTGAGCAGTATACACTGATTTACTCATAACTATGTAAAAATATTGAAATAAATAATTGTCTATAGAGTTTACAAATGCAAAATTAAACTTGAATTCTCTGAAATTTTCTAAAATGTCATAATGTCACATTAATTCAGCAAACGTAAAAACAGAAGATTTATTACCTTCTCGTGCACTTTGCAAATGCGTTTAATTTAGAAAAACTAGCATGAAATCGTATGAATTATTCTGAATGCAATTTGATTTACGCAACACCTAAAAAACCAGACATAAATCATTGCAACGCAGACCTCCTACACCTATTTAATTTACACTCATTGCAATATAAACACTAACCTGAAAATTAATCTCTGTAAATCTGAATATGTGACCAAATTAATTTAATTCGTCGTCCTCACCTAATCTACAAAAATATTCACTCCACTGTCATTACGCAGTCAAACACTATTTTTTACTTCAGTAGTTAATTTGGATTCTATTGGTTGCATGCCCGTTTTCTGTAAATCAATCTCTTTGAGACTTACCGGCTGGTTGTTTATGTAAATATCTGTAACGATTGCATGAGTGCACTGCACGAATTGCCTTGGAGATTGAACACTCGATTTCAAAATTGGAAGCACCTCGAAGCGATCCAATAATGATGATTAATTAAGCGTCAGCATGCGCGAATCGCAATGTTTAATACGACCTCATCACAACCAAAACGCAAACAAATAAAACAGAAGGCACTGCATTTCAATCAATCAGCTGTGCTAATTACAATCTCAAAAATCAACATTTGATGCTAATATTAATCGATAAGGTTAAAGTAACTTCCGGCAGATACAAATTGTCTTATTATTCAGTTTGTTTGTATCTGACTGTCCCATTTTCGGATAATTGCATTCGGCCACTTTTCGGATGCCAAGTGGCTACAGACTATAATAGATCAGATTGCAACGATTTATCATTCAGTTTCTCACCTGTCACTTGCTGCAATTCGAGTGCAGAGTAAATCTCGCTCGCAACTGTCAAAAATGAATGCGATTGGTGTGCGCGCCTTTTCAAGTTGCACATGTCCGACAAGATTTGATTTATGCATGGTCGCTAGCCTGCGGACACGTTCACTGCAAGATAATGGAGTTGTTTCTAGGTTAGAAAAACTCAAATGGCGGCGTTCAATTTGATTTCAATCATGTTGCATGCGTCCTTTTCTAGGTTTGGACATGTCGAGATGCTTATCTGTAAATATTTAGCGAGATGTTTTGCTTGTTTGGTTTGACCCGAGCGTAATTATCAATAAAATTTAATGAAACGCAATGTTGCCCATGTCGCGGTATCAAATTGCGGGAAGAAATTGCCAAGACGCGACAAGCAACACTTTTCTTGTTACCTCTGTGCCAATGAGGAAAAAGACTCGACAAGAACGCGTTAATGTTTCTTCAGCTGTGTTGAATTATAATTCGACAATCCTTACATTATTCGCATTTGCACAAACACTTTTGTTAATCAAGAGTGAGGAATTAACGTGCAACAATCTAGTCACGCAGAAGATGCAAAAAGTGAAGTGTGAAAGAAAGGTCAGTGAAGAAGTTAGTTTACATAATGCATTTAATCTTCAACTGACAAGTAGACAAATGAGATGTAAACGAAGAAGACTCAAAATGTGTAAATTGCGTGATCAAAATGCTAACTAGTTGAATAATTTATTACTGAATACAAGTCAAGAGTTGTTTTTCAACTTTACACCCGTATAAATGCGAATTTAATCTTGACATTTATTAATAAACATTTTTTCAACAAAACCTTGTCTAGTACCACCAACAAGTCTTGCTTTGTTTGAAGAAGCACCTCGCTGTAATCTTAGTTGCATACATCAATCCTCATACTCAACTATGCATACGGTGCCTTGTTCAAATAAAAAGAAGAGAATAATTATAGCACCACATGGAATTTCTTCAATGTCCACCAAATGGCAACATAAAATGCGGCGATAACCGTAAAGTTTCCCATTTCACCCGCGTCCAAGAAGTGTTGGGGCTTTGTAACGGCCGAAAGCCGTAGCTTTTCAATTTACGTACTCACTCGTCACATTTGTTTTCAACTCGTGAAAATCCACCTGCGTGGTTTATCTATTAACGCGTGGAACACATTTCAGCCATGTGAAGACAAAGAAAGGTCGCGAAATGCTCGCGATGTGCGTTTTCAATGCACGCGCACGTGTTCTTCAAGCTGGCAAGCGTTTTCAATCCTCACACTTTGTGCAGTTTTCCCGGAGCGTGCAAAATTCATGCTCGAGTGGCTTGCCGACGCTGGTTTATTCGTAGGAGATTTCATTATGTTGTTGTATACTACTTATTGTTGTGTGGCGGGCATTTCGCTCGTCGGCGTTTAATTAGCTGCGAACCTGCATGTGTCCGCTTAATTACAACGGAAATGAATTAATGCACGCTATCGAACGATAATTAAATCATACGCGCATGCACACTGCGGCCAAATGATCAGCGAGCTAATGGGCTGTCTGCTCGCGTTTAGCAAAGGTTTACGACACGAGAAACTCAATTGTGTAATTATTATTAAGTACCCAACGTACAGAGAGATGCAATCGCGTTCCTATGGCAGTAGAGCAAATAAGAATGTTAACTTGATCAAATGCAGTTATGCTCGTAAATTCTAAATGTCAAATTATACTAAATAGATGCCGTTGAAAGTGGTGATAATTTAATTGAAAATCAATGCGCTTAATACACCACATCAGTTTTACAAGGTACAGGATGAAGAACATAATTTCATAGAATCTAGATTCCTTTATACCTACTTTAGTTTGCTTCTGCGCTCGGTGTTTAATTAAGTTGATTATTTAATTCCAAGTTGTTTGATGCAAAGAATAAGAGAAATTGCTCACATTGTCGCTGAGTCAGATTGCAATCGGTTTGGTTGATAGTCTAGGACCGCACCTTCAATATCTTAAATCAAAGGTAATTATTACGAGGATTTTTGTTTGTTATGTCTGTTAATTATACCAACTTGAATGTCAATCAGTAAATAAGATACGCTATCTGAAGCTGAATAAAAGAGAGTGGGCAATAACAAGATATTTCACTTATTGTTATCAACTAACCCAAGCAACTACTTAAATTCTACATAATCATTTTTAATTGAAAACTGTAATCATGTGCTCTTAATCGCCCTTTGTTTGAACCTACAGGTTGGATTTTTAGAGAAGATCACAAAAAAAAACAATTGTATTTGGTAAGAAGAAAATTTTGTTATTGTTAGTTGGAAATTATATTTTAATACTTGAATTATGATATTATATTTTTGCAATAAAAATTACAATCGTTGTAAACCATTTCAGTCAAAATAAATTGAATAATCCTGAGTTATAAAAAACGACTGAAGAATTCTAATGTAATGGAATAAATTATGGTATTACAGGTAGATAACAAATTAATAATAATTGTTTTAATAATTTTGGATATTGGTAAGAATGTAAGTAAGAATGGAGTGTAAAGTATGGCGCTTGCTTCTCACCTAGGAGACCCGGTTTCAATTCTCGGTGGAGAAGGTGAGAAGGGACAGAGTACTTTATAGGGCTGATCCCCCTAGTAAAGGATCCAAGACCCAATTGAGTGGCAATAATCCGCAGGATTGGAAAAGCCATCATCATAATAATAATCACACTGTACTTTAAAATGTCAAATAACAACCAAACATAGAAATCAATGTTTCTTATGCACTAATCAAAGTGCAATAAGTAATTGTTTTTAAACAGAAGATCATTCAATGCAATTATACCACTTGCCCCGCTTTGTGGCAAATCCAGCTAAGGGTATATTCGAAATAATATATACTCTTGCAGTATTCAGTCCTCCAATAAATGTTAATAATAATCCTGGTTGTTGTTGATGCAAAATAAATAACAATCTTTCTTGTAATTTACTTATTACTGTCAGAGATATACAACAAATATTATAAATCGATCAATTTGTATTTCTCAAGATCATAAATTATTAAAACTTCTTACTGATTACTTCTTACCAATCTCAGTGATTTAATGACTTATTAAATAATATCTTGAACATCTGATAATAATTATTCCTTGTTTAAATTATTCCACTTTAAAGCAGACCAAATCTTGATCATTTGGAGCCTGCGCAAGGAATAAATTTAAAACATTCTTCGATTAAAATCGGTTCGGTAAAGTGCACAGCAACAATTTTTCAATTATCGATTAGATTCAAACGAGGCAGCACCGACATCAGCACCATATTGTCTGCCATTCGGGCATTTGATCATTGGCATGCCATCAGCGCGCCATCAAATAGAACCGCCGCACGTATCTTGGGCACTTATCTCCTCCAGATCGACGGAACAGACGGGAACAACCGTTGTCGGCGGCTGAAACACCACAATGCGAGAAATATACAAATCAAAAAACCGTTTTGACCGCACGCATCATTGGAGACGGCTCTGTTAATTTTTCACTCAGCTGGCGAATTCGAGCGGGACATAGCGATCAGGTACATTATTATCCAACAATGATGATTGAATGTAATTGTTGCTGGTGTGGAAAATGTAGATCAGGTGACATGTGCACAAATTACGGAAGCTAGGCAAACATCAAAGCAGAGTCAACATAAGGCACTTAAAGTCATTGAAGTAATAAAATGAATTGATGGTGAAGTAAGTGATGGTAAGAAGATGCAACCAGTGATGGTGATATGTGAAAATGATAAAAAGCAGCATTTGAAGTAAGTCATATGAGAAAGGCCGTTATTATAATGACACGAAGGCACATTAGCACGACAGGTGGCGTGCCGATAGGTGTTTATATCTGACACTTGGCGGCGATTAAAGCTATTAAAAGTGTCGCAATTCATAGTTTTAAGTGTTACTTCAAAACCTGACATGTTCATATCTTTTACTATACGTTTTACTGTTTATTATGGTACAGTCCAGTGGTTATAGTCAACACGGCTTGAGAAATGGCACTGGTTATTAGGATTTATTTTAAGTTTCTTGCTTAGATTCCATACTAGGTTGTAAATTATTTGCGTTTTATGTGTCATAAAATTTTGATTATAGACAGGATTTCTGCTTAATATCAATACGGCAAAGGTCAAGAATTAATTATGTTTTAGCTTTATTTAATGGAAGAAATTTTGATGGCCAATGGTGAAGTAATGTTAAGATTATTGTGTAATTCATGTGCATAAATTTCAATTAGGTGGAAATTACGTAAAAAATTGTTTTACAAATTGATATGATCAAGTGTACATTTACTATTATTTATCTATAGAAGCATTGCGGCTTGTTGCTTTCTTCAGTATCTATCAGTAATGTTATATCAACATAATGGATATTAAACACTTCGTAA
This sequence comes from Diploeciton nevermanni, assembly GCA_027575565.1. Lineage (NCBI taxonomy): Eukaryota > Metazoa > Arthropoda > Insecta > Coleoptera > Staphylinidae > Diploeciton > Diploeciton nevermanni. The sequence goes on from JAODIE010002553.1 coordinate 113,206, forward strand.
ACACCATCAACCATACACTTATGTTGTTGTTATGTTATGTTACTGTTGTAGGCCCATTAGCACCGTTAGTTTATCCAATAATTGCAATTTTGGGATGTCGTTGAATTAAATAGTTGGAACAAATCGTTTTTTTTTTTATGACAATTAAGTAAACAAGTTATTCAATTAACTTATGGAAATTTGCACAAAATTAACTACATCGAGTGATAAATTATTTATTTTTAAAAATACCGGTCAGTCCTTGACCATAAAATAGGAAAAATACTAAATCTAAATAATATAATGATATAGTTGTAACAGGAGAAGGTATTTGGTTTAATTTGCAATTCCTGGGTGTAAAATGCAAATAGCTACCTTAATAAACTACCATAAAATCAATTGATCAACATTCCATGATAATGATAAGTCATTATTGCACGTGTTTGCAAGGCAGGAATGTCTCTGGTCGGGATTAGACCTTATCTAAAAAACAACGTGCCTAGACGAGTTCCTCGCGCACACACTTTCTTTACTTTTTCTTGCTAATTAATTAGCTTAGCATTATGCAATTCGCGTCGGACTAATCGCGCCCGACTGGTACGCAATTAACAACCGCGCATACGAAACGCACGATTTCATCCAAATACAGTGTGGAGCTTTATTTATTGACCAATTCATTATCATCTTAGCGACAGCGTGTAACGTTGCATTCGGTGGTTATTGATGTACGCACGACCTAAAATCCCTAAAAAAGTCACCAATTAGTCAGATATTTGTCCGCAGCGGTCTGCTCAAATCGGCAATTATGCGTTCGCGGCCGTCGTACTGCAACCAGATCCATACATCATTGGCAGGCGCTCAGGTCTTGCCATGCCGCAAGCAGCAAGAAAAAAACGCGCAAAGTCATCCAGGTACTAAAGAGACACTTTAATTAGTAATTAGCCGGTTAGACATTGCACACTCTGCATAATCGACGGATAATCACATTCAGCAAACGCTTAGCATTTCGTAATAAATAACGGCGCGGGGAAAAATCTGCCAGCGATAGACCACCATGATTATAATCCTGCATTTGGCGGTTGTTCATTATACCGTCCGTCCGTTATTGTTGGCTGCAAGTCCTTCGCGAATCGATTTTTAATTCCCGCGCAAGTTTAATATCGTAATGGGCACGATCCACGGCCAGATCGTGTATTAAGATGCAGTTGTAAAAGTGCACAAATTAATATGTCGACAAAGATGCCGAGAACCGTGCCGTAGCCAACGATATTAGACTACGAGCGTAGAAGAAAATTTATTACGCCTTGTTGCAGTTTAATGCAATGGCGTACATCGATCGTCGTAAACAAATCAGTGTGCGCCGATGTAATAATTAACGCTGGATTATTATCGCTCAATCGTGTGCGTCAGGTGAGAAGAATAGCGAATGGCTTCGGGATGCAATTGCGCATTTCACTCACAATATTTATTGTGCTGCAGCTATTCACGCCAATGTACAAGGATAAGACCTTGCTCGGAATATATTACAGGGTTTATATCCTGTATCGGCTTTATTTACATGTATTAAATCATTGCGATTCATTTGTTAGAGATTGACATGTCTATTGGGTTGCATAAGATACAATACAGGAAATTGATTATTTTAATTCACAAGAGCTCAGAGGAAAAGACATACTTTGTAAATTAATCTAGATAATAATCTTGCGTGCTAAGTGAAAAATAAAATAGTGAGTATGGCGTCTGAGTAAGTGGAAGATGGGGAACTGATCCGCTTAGGAAAAGGAATTTAAAACTCATTGGATAGGCTGGAAAAGCCATAACAACAATATTGATAATAATAATAGCTTCACATGCGCGAAATTCAAAGCACTTGCTTCTTCAGCTAAATCTGAAATATAAACCATATTCTGTTTATTCTGGGTAAAATAGTATTAAATTCCATGCGATGATCTAAAAATTTAGAAGCATGAATTTCCAGGATTGTTAAAATCCTTAATTCCACCAAGCATCTAGCAATGTCACTGCTCACAAAAAATCGGAACAAACATTACGAAATCAGGTCAATCACGAGATACGAGTTTCTATCCTGCATCCATAAGTCATAGCGTCGTATTACCTAACATTATCGCAACATTAAACGGCGAGCGCGATCCGTCTGTCGTCGACGCGAAAATATTAAGGCACGCGCCTAGATCAATCTCCACCCTCAACATACAATGCCATCGAAAAACGCAGAGAAACGCCGCTGTCCATCGGCAATCAAGTATCTGGTGCTAAATGTATAACAATATCTAACGTGATTAATACCACGCGTCTCAATAATCGCGCGTGTTCAAAGGAATAAAGGTGCGGTGTAATTAATAATTGATATACTCCGCCTCGAAAAGTTACAAAACTCAACAATGTCGAGTTCACGATTTCTGCGTTGTGTATTTCAAGGATGACCCATTGACTTAAACATTGCGTTTTATTTCTTGATTTGAGCAATCAATAAAGCGAATTTTTACACGTGGAATTAAGACAAGAGCTTATCTTAGTATACTTTAGAATTAAAAGCATCCAATTTCCTGATGATAAAGAACTTGTTTTAATTAGCTTTTGTTCACTTTTAGGTTATGAAAGTTGCCAATTTCCTTCTATCGTAAAGTATTCAGTTTTTTCTCGATTTTGCTAGGATACTTCTTGTTTGCAAACTCGTAAACTAAATTGGTATCTCATCCGGTAAACCAGAACAAAGAAGTACTATCTAAACAGCGCCACTATTTAACAGTCTAGAATGCATTTCAAGTGTGAATTCTCTGCTCGTTCCATGTCAATGAGGAAGTAATAAAACGCGCCCCGCGTCAAATTTTTACTCAAGGGTCTCATCATTATTACGACATCTAACAGTCTGTGATCGTTAACATAGTTAACATTAACGTCGGCACTATATCAAACAAAGCAAAAAATCTACGTCCTGCGTTGTTTGGCGTTGTTATCTTGCACGTTTTCGACTCGTTTGTGCTCGTACGACACGTTTGGTAGTCACATCTTCTTCGTCGTCTTGAGACGCTTCTGTTTTAGGTCTTCAATTATGTGATCTTATGGTGTCCGAATGTCGACGCGCACACTAAATAAAGTTGTTTTAGAAAGGATGGCCGAGGTGGAAAATTTCCTAATCGTTTTTATGTTCTTGCGACGCGTTTTTGCGCCATGTTGAAATGGTGAAATTGAATCCGCAGCTTTGGATTTTATAAATCAGTCCCCATTGCGCCGCTGTGGCTTGAGATGTACTTTATGTCGCTCACATCTCCGACTAGACTTCTACGGCACTCGGCGTGCCTTTTTACAAACGAGGCTCATTTCATTCTCACAATCCTGCGATGGGCCCCGCGATGTACGCGACCCAGACCACTCAGGTGCGCTATTCTATTTTGATTGACTTGAATATTTATAATGTTCGCGCTTGCGATAAAATAGTTCGCCTTGCGTTCAATTAACATTCTTGGCGATGTTTATGTTGGTACTGGATAAGGACATAAGGTGCGAGTACGGTGCTGGCGAAACGGGTCGTAATGTGATTCCACGCAAAACGAGACCACGAGTAGGCACACACGTGAGAGAGACTTGTAAATTCAATTCTAGGCAAATTCCATATTACAGAGAGTAAAAAATAATTTATAGTCACCCTAGGTACATTTCTATCTGTCAATGTTCATTCTTATTATTGGCAAAGAAAATCATCGGCTTTCTTTAGTGTCGGTTAAATTTCCACACAATGCTCAAGATCTAACAAGGAACAAAAACGAGAACGGCGCGATAATAACAGTCAACAAGTGCGGCAAACGCAATTGAATATGGCACCGCACACCTGAAGAAAATCGCGCAAGCATCATTCGAATAATCATCATATAAAACGCGTAGAACAATGGCGAGCTGTATATATCATAACGAGTCGGCAGGTCTTGCGGCGAAACTACAAACCGACAGATGCAAAGCAACAACACCAGATGAGATGATTCAATGCGAGATGGCTGTTGGTATACAACTTGAAGAAATTTGTAATTGTGGCGACCACCCGCATCATTATTAAATATTAGCCATGAATGCATTTAAATTAGTGTGTAATTGAACGTAGGGAATAGCTTTGTTCTCGAAGAGAATTTCATTCGTCTAGAAAAGTGTTAAAGTGTCTGATGTGATTACTCAGATTCTCTCAGACTCAGATTAAACGCTTTTTCTTTCTTGTTTTTATGAATCTGCGAGTAGATTAAGTCTCAGCGAGATTTTCCTCAAATTATACAATTCCATCGGCTGCAAAATTACTGATCTGAATCTAAATGATGTGCCACTCAATTCCCAATAGTTTGCCGAGGCAATAATTGCGTTGCGGTCAAAGCTCAAATATACAATAAAATAACATATCGTATTACACCACAAGTGCACTCAACTAAAGTTAACCTAAATCATTTCATGTCGTTTCAAGCCGACCCCATTTCTGCCCACTTCATGTACGTAGCCACAATTAATCTAATTTAATGAAAACGTGATCCATTCGACAACCACAAGCCGTAGTCATTCAAGTCACTCGCAATTATATTCCACATTGCGAAGACTGACACGTGAATTTCACGGCTTACCACTGTGTCTTCTGCTTGTTTATTTTCGTTATTGTGCAACGCCATAAATCAAAAGCATTCGATTTGAGGTGACTTCAATGTAATGCAGTTGAAGTGCATTCAAGCTGACTACAGCTATGTTATGATCCTATGATCTTCGGATAAATAAAATAATAGAAAGTTTATTTATGTGCATCTCTTCTATTTCCAGTGTTGAAGCACCTTATGCGCTCTGCGACCACGTCCACCTCAACTCACGCGTCAGCCATATTGGTGAGTGCGAAAAATGAATAACGCATCGACACTAACATCATGATCCTGCTCTTTCGTTTTGTTGGGGTCGGTCGAGATTGTTTGATGTGCATTGTTGCAAATGTCAGTGTCATGATGAAGTTGCAAAGATTTCTTTAGGTGATTATTTTGTTCATTCCTCGAGACGTCAATGTTTGTCTTGTTATTAGGAGAGAAATTACTGGAAAGATGATTTATGCAAGTATTTGGGTAAATAGGAATAATAGTAAAATACATAATGATCAGTGATATTCGTGTATCTTTGTTCTATTACAAAATGGTGGAGAAGTTCGCAAATTAGATCGATCCTTATCGATCCAATGAAATGAATTAATATCAAGACCTACTAAACGAGTATTTTTTGATTAATAATTTTCTATAACTTTGTCTTTAAAGCATTTGAATTCGATTTGTTTTTAAATGTTGTCTTTTGAAATGCCTTTAAAATGATCTAAAGTTATAGATATGTGATTAATATGAACATGAAATAAACTGTTTTGTCGTTTTTGACATATTTACTTCATTGCCATTTGTTAGTATCAATATTAATTGGAACGAATGCTGTACTAATGCTGTAGTAATAAATATTTAATTATCACGCTATAAGAACTAGCCCAAATTATTGTATTCTGTTTGAATTTTGCATATTGCAATGTTGTATGCTTGTACCTACATTGTATGCATTTCTTAGCATGGCAATTAATTGCGATCGATCGAATAATACGACCATTACTGACTTCCTGTATAAATCTGAATGTGAATAGTGTTACGTCAGCGCATAAATGCTCCAGTTGCAGGTGCTGCCGATCAGCGTTGTCTTTGCAAGAACGCGACCAAGAGACCATTGCGTCACACTGCTTGCACGTTACATCCTATATTATCTGGTTGCACAATGTGCAGAAAGTCAGGATTTAAATTTGCTTTGTTGGCTCACCACTATCGGCAAGGTGGTTTAATTCACATGAGCATCAGAGCGACAATAAATCCTGCCCCATCGACAAGAGCTGTTATTATGCAAATTAGCGCATCATCATCCTTCCAGGTGCATCGATTAAAGATGCTGTTACATGTTCATTACTACTATTAGCATGACCCTATTAAATCTCACAACATTATTGGGCTAATTGAACAAAGAACGAAATTAATTAACAAGTCAACAATGAATTAAAAATGGATTTGGTTCTGCCTCTTGATGCACTTGTTGGGAAGTACTGTGTTGAGGATTGATGGTAGGAATGGTTACTTAAGATAACACACTATAAGTCTTATTGCCTTGCATGGTGGCCTTTGGAGAATTCATTGAACAATCATAAAGGACCACACCGATTGTAACACAGCAGCATGATGTTCTGCGTGATTTCTTCCTCATCATTCTCGGTTAATTACAATTCATACACGATGGTACTACTTGCGTAAGTTCTTCATATTGCCCATTGCAATCAATCATTACAAGCGTTATAAATCTGTCATAAATTCATTTGTTTACAACTCATTATAACTATCACATTGTACCTATCTGCAAGAAGTAATTAGATTCTGCAGACATACTGTATTCTAGAATGTATATTTTAAAATTTTTTAACAGTAGCCAGAATAATTTGAAACCCATAAACTACAACTAAAAATAACTTTTAATGTAACGCTATTAATTTACTGCAGAATAAATTAAACTTTTCTTTTGAAAACACAAAATGGTCTTATTAGTTCTTTTTAGATCTTTAGTTACAACAGTTGTAATTAAATATTTATTAAATCTCCATTTTCCGTCAATTCTTAAAACTCTTATGTTGATATAACTTAACTTAAACGCAGTATAGTTGAGTGTGATTACAAAGTATTTAATATTCATTATATAGATGAAACTTAACTATAACATTTAGTTAATATTGATTTATAAAACGTTTTCGATTTGTTGCCTTCTTTAGTATAATAAACTTCAGTGCACGTCTTACAAATCAATATTAAGTAAGTGTTATAGATAAGTTTCATCAACATAATTAACACTTACTTAATACTCGGCTTTGCAGCTCAGTCGGGTTTAAATCCCGCTGAGAATATGTTCAATATAATATATAATCTCAAGGAATTCAGTTCCAATAACTGCTAATAACCCTGGTTGTTGATGCAGTGTAATAAAACAAGGGCTCTAAAAATACTTACTACATCGTGATCATACTCAACAATATTCTTACTAAACCTTTACAAAAATAAGGTTAATTTTAAATAATACCAATTTTTCTCTTTATTTACTTTTTATAGCCTCTGAAGTTAGTAATTTGATCAAAACGTGAATAAATGTTTCACCGCCTTGAGGAGCACTTCTCGGCGATTTGCATACATTTGACATTAAATGTCTTCTGCCCGACATATAATACACATGCTGCGTGATGTAGCATAATGTAGGTTATGTTGGCCATCTCATGCGCGTGTGCACTAGCTGGAAGTGGAAAATGCGGCGAATAATGTCGGACGCACAGTGCAGAGCATGACGTGCACCAATAAAACGCCTACGTTCTTTCGTCTAGTCCGCAGATTCTCGTCCTGCCATGTCGATATGTAAACGTATCGCAGTCGGCCGCGAGGATCTGGTTTCGAATTTGTTTGAATGGCGCGCACAAAAACGGGTAATTTATTGCGCATCCTTACATGGTGTCAGAAGCCATTAGCATTACTTATTGCCACACCATCATCAACAACCAACATAGAATCCTAGAATCGTGCTGAGCTGAATCGACAACCAGCATATCCTCAAAATAGACAGGCATAAATTGATAACGCCGCTTAATTTACTTAAACAATTATTTAAATTGATTTAAATGCAGTGGAAGTAAATAAGATGGTGATTAAATAGAGTTTTTGCTGGATTTTCGCCATGACGACGATAAAAATCTCAGAATATTAGCATACCATTCCTTGGAGACCAATATCGTCACTGCTTCTTAGGTTATGTGTTGACTGGAATCGCAAACAGCAGTGCACCGCTGTTTGTGGATGATTTTCCATTTCTTTTAGTCGTCGATTTGCATAATGAAATCGTTACTGTTATCGGTAACGCGGTGTTGTTGCACGCGGCGCTGTTAATTGCATTATGCAAACGGCGCTACGCTTTTGAATGAGGCGCAAACAAAATGGGTCTCTAGTGGCTGCCAGTAGAAGCATTTAAAATTAGCTACACCTCAGCGTAAGCAATTAAAATCACTAAACTAATATTTTCGAAGACATCGCAGCCAACAGCGTGTAATGTTTCAAGGAGGAATTCTCTTCACTGTGTCCTGAAAATGTCACGAAAGCCAAGTCTCCTTTAATTAGATCTTCAATACATGCAAATGGCATTCCTTGTGTCTTAAGATGGTATTGTACATAAATATGGAACGCAACCGTCGGAATAATTAGCGCATTGTGCGAATCTCGTTCTGCTTTAGTGAGTCTAGTGAAGAGCCTTCTTGGCTTCTTGGGCTGTTGGTCGTGTCGCCACGCGCACGGAATTGCTTAAATCGCGAGTACAATGCCGCACGTGTTTCGCTTTTTTGCATCGTGTTTTCTGCGACGACGCCCGGCCAATTACGGTGCGTCCGAGCCAAATGGCGTCGGTAAATCATGTTATCGCTAAGTTTACACAGTGCGTTATTTGCGCCTAAACTCACCACGTGTAGAGGCGTCTTGATTCCTGCAACTAACCATGCACGCCTTATACAACCGAATTGAAAAATTGTGTTGAGTAAATTATTGTCTTTAGTCCTGAAGAATGTTTGACACTTAATAATCCATTCTACCTGCTTCTACGCGCATTTTATCCGCTGTTTATAATTAGCACTCGCTGGATATTTCTTCGAGCTAATTATTTATCAATTGGAAACCCAAGCGCACTTAATGATCGGCACATGGCGCACAAAACATTTATGCCGAGCTAGGTAGCAATCCATGCAATTGATCGCACACAGGTACATAAGCAAGAAGTATTTACGAACTCGAGTGGTTCTTGTCGTTTGGACTCGGGTCGTTATTGCACAATGGAGAAGGTGTAGGTTAGGCTAGCGGCTCGCGAAACGAGATCGTTTCACGTTTGTAAAACAAACCCATAATGAGTGTGCAATTACAGATGTGTACCATTCGCGTTGTGAAATTACGCGTCGCGCACGCAATTTTCACCGCGAAGATAAAAGCGACGAATGCAACGAAATTTACTATTGCACATTTGTGTTTCAAAAAAGGGCCTATTCACTCTCACTTGCGCGAATCGCATTGAATAAACACATAAAAATAAAAATACTGGCATCTTAGACCTTTTTCCCCAACAACCAGCAATCAATAAATTTCTAAACATTTTAATAAATATTGTTAACTACTTTTCCACACTTTCCCGAGGAAGACATTTATCATCGCTGTTAATTCCTGACTATTGTTGCTTGGTACTAGTAATAAACTCAGAGTCGGCCCACCGGATCGCAGCATTATCATCAGTGTAATTCTTTGTCACGACACATGATGCTCGTTAATTCTGTTTAATTCTAAGCGACGTGGTTTGCCGGTGTTTGGTCGAGTTGTTGTTGTCTATGATTTACGTCCGCGTGCGCGGTTAGAAATTTCTCAGGGAATCAGAGAATCATGGAAATCATACTTGAGTATTCTTGTCCCGAAGCTTCAACGTGGTGTGCGCTTGAGTAGATTTTTGCATATTACTGCCATTCATAATTCTTGGCTGGTGCTAATTGTTGTAAATGTGCGCTCATAAATTAACGCCAATTAATTACCGAAGATGTTACCGCATTAGCATTTTGTATAATGTACAGAACATGCAAGCAATGTTTACAATGCCACGGAAAAAGAGTTGGACATAGGAAATAGAATTAGAAAATTTAATTTATTTAAGTCTTTTAAACCTTCTAGGATAGTACATCCCATACTGTCTTAGTATTTAAAGATATTTACTAAAATATATATCCGTAATTAATTGGTAAAAATTGTGATTCTGAATAAAAGAAAAAAACCTAGGCAACCAAAGCGACATCAAATATGCACTAAATATTTGTAAACAATTGGTTTTCTTTGTATTTCTATAATTTTGATAACATTTCGTCTTGAGCATTCTCTACATTAGTACGTCTCGCATTGTTAAATCTCCTAACAAGCGACATTTAACAATTTCTAGTGCACTTAACACATTGCAACCTGATTTCTATGGTATTACCTATGCTAAAACCCAACTACTGTTGGAATTACAATGTGTAGGTACAAAGCGTAATATTGAAGGAAATGAACGCTTATAAAATGTTGTCGCCGGTAGTCGGCGAATGCGCTGCCTGAAAAGCGCCGTAATCGTAAAACCAGCAACAATTACTTATGTAATAATCTAATGACTGTCATAACTCGCGCCCGCTACATGCGCACTATAATTGGTCTCGTAGGGTTGATTACCATGTTGGAATTTCTGCATACACCAGACACGGTTCGCAATTATTTATGTTTTATTGACAATTCCAAGATTCCTCAATTTCTCTTTAGCGAGTTGCACTCAATAAATTCCGCATAAGAAATTTATTTATAGTATAATTATCAACTTGCCGCATCAAATACCTAATATATTCCCAATCCGACGTGGCCGCAAAAAGTACGTTAACAGCTTAACGCGGTAGACTTGACATCTTCTTCGGCTATCGACCATTAATCGACCACATGAATGTGGATACATTCATACCTGCATGTAATCTCTACCTGGTTAGTTTTTCCCGGTGGTTCCATAATTTGGATTGGACTTACTGCAACATTGCAAATTAACTTGTGTAATTAATATATAAACATAATTGGCTCAAGTCGCAGAATTATGAAAATTATTCTCTTATCGCGACATCTGTGCGTATAGCGAGTGTACGTTGCTGAAACGATAAACGACAGATTCATAATTAAAAGCATAAATGCCGCCAGGAGTGAAATTATTATCCGTTGAGCGAATTCCATGCGTTTATAATAGCGATAAGGACACGCAGCGTAATTCACTTGTAAGTCGCTCGTACGCACACCAATCTCCAATGCAAATCCATTAATTATATAGTATTTATGAGCGACTAAATTAATTATTAACGATCGGTTTGCGGCTGCGTTGCTGTGACTAGCGCTGTGCTGATAATTATGTTGAGATAGATTGCGGTGCGATCTAATCTACTGCAATGTCGTCGATTGAAGTCGGTATATATTGGCAGTAAGCTTTGCTCTAAGGATGTTGTTATCGCTTCCATCATCCATTGAGAGCCACTGAGCATGGATGCTGGTGGCGTAAAGTTATATCATATCTTATTATTCAAAAATGATCAAATTGTTAGTGCAGATTTTCTAGATTTTATAACATAGTATTAGTATTGTAGACTTGGTCAAGAGTATTTGAAAGAAAATAATAATTAAATACCGGTTTAATTCGTTTCCTTGTAATTATTTCTTTAAATGTTGGATTACCTAGCACCCGATTGAAGTAGGAGAATGTTCAATATAGGCAACCCAGACTACAATGCAATTGGAATCTCATTAAAGTGCTTTAACTCAATTTATTGATCTTGCTTGTGATTTAAGTGTTTATATTCTTTCACATCCTTTAGAGCAATTCTAAACATTTAAACATTTGAAATGTTTGTTTCTAGATAGAATTCTTATAAATCTTCGCCAATCTTTTATGGTCGCTGGCAAGTCGTGGGCGGACTGTGTGATGTCAATTAAATGAAATTTCACTCCATATTTAGACATCAACAATCGCTCAGGATCATTCTAGTCACTCTAGACTAGTTATGGCAGAATTGCAATTCAACTAAGAATTGCAAGTGAGTAGATTCTTCTTGTCCTGCGCAGAGAACGAAATTCCAAATATAATTCAAAAGGTGCACATGATGTTGGTGATGTAAGAAAGACTGTACTTGTATTTATGGTGCAGTAATTGCTTCATTTTCATCTTGAAATTGAAAATCATCTCCAGTTTTGACAGTGTGTTCGTTACAATTAATTATGAGCGTCATGTGGGCGTCGCGACCCTAATGTACATGCAAATTCAATGCATCTTTGCATCTTGCTGCCTTGTAATACACTTTGTTTTCCGCATTGCGACTCGCGCCTAATCTAGATCTCATTAGAATTACGCAAAACGTTAAATTATATCGTGGTTACCGTCTAAGAAATTTAAGTACAGCCATTGCTATAATTTGTTTCTTTTTTTGCCCAATCTGCTTTTTTCCATTTTGCGCAATGCGTGTAATGCACATTGAGATGACCGTAAAATTCATTCGCCATCGCGGCGAAAACAAAATTAACATGAGCATTAACAGCCACACAAAACCAGTAGCACCCGGCTGCTAAATTAATGTAACTTATTACTTACTTTGAAACGCACTTAGTGCGCTGCTATTAGTCGCAATGCTTATGGAAATCTGTAATGAGACGTAAGAGTGCGGTACATATTTGCATGCAAGTATAATTTAATAATAATTTGCGCGTGTGCGCAAGTGCATAAAATCCCGCGTCGAATTTCACTCCGAATGCCAATTAGTTAATCTACATGGAAATCGGCGCAATTTCTTGTTATGAGATCACAAATCAGTTAAATTGCTTAATGCAAACCAAAGCAAGCAAATTTATTGCCGTTTCATTATTATTTAATCTCTGAGTTATCTTGTGAATTAATTTCTCAATAATCTTCTTATTAATTATGTATTGATGTTGTTCGGATGTATTGAAACAAGTTTTTAAACCAAGCAAATGAAACATCAGCATTTGAGGATATGCTAGAATTATTAGATTCTCTCGATTCAATTACAATACAATTGTTTATTTTTTAGTGAAGGCACAAGAAAAATTGTAGATATTTAGTGAAGCAGTTCTAATAATAATAATAATAATAATATATTTTGTACATATACAATTGTGCATACTATCATACATCCTTGATCCTTCAGTCAAAGAAAACAATAATTAATGGAATCTTACTTTACAAAGTAACAACAGAAAAATAATAACAACAATAATAGTTATGAGTAGGTTTAAACGGGAAGAAGTTTTCGAATGTGTGAAATTAGCGGTTTTTGCTGTCTTGAAGGAGTGTGGAAATTGAGAGGGATTTTTATGGTGAATTCTTCAATAGCTGTTAGGCGGGAGGAATGGTTGGAGAACAGTTTTATTGTTAGCTCGATATGTCTCAATTATATTGGAAATATTTTGGTTATTGAGTACAAGTTTGTGTTTGAAATGTTCTGTTTATTAGATTATTAGAATGTCTTAATTTTGAAATAATCCGAATTGCTTCTCGTTCGCTCACTTTCAGTTTCCATTTAGCCGTTTCTTGATGCAAGAATCTAGAATTTGTCTACAAACGGCCTTATAAATTGTCATTGCCGTATCGATCGAAATTCCTTCGTTCTTATAAGATTTTCATTTTTAGAGCGTACTGCAACCATGCCGGATACCGACACTGTATTTGACTTCCAACTATAGGGTTATTAGTAGTTATTGAAACTGAGTTCTGAGAAATATATATTATATTCAACCTCCCAGCAGGATTTGACCCGTGTCCCTTGAATATCCACCTCGCTCGCACTGCTACACGGCACATAGCTTAGCACATAGCAGGGCAACTCTTTTTAATATCAAGAAATCAAGTTGACTTCTTTCTGAAAGAAGATAAAAATTAAATTAATGAGTGAATAAAGTGATAAACTATTTAAATTTAGCTTCATTTTCTATAAAAAAAAAATAAAAAATATAAATAAAGAAACCCAAACTAATATTAAACTTATCTTATTCCTATTAATTATGCAAAAAACATTATTGGGTTGTATTTCAATTCTCGTGAGTTGTTTGGCATTTATAAATGACGTTAAGAAGATAAATAATATAGAAAATAATTCATTACACATAAATTATTTAAGATAAAAAAATCAAAACAAAATTGCATTTTTCTTCAATTATCAAGCGATTCTCGCAGGAGAAAAAATCAAATCATGTATGTTTTATCCACAAATCGTGCAGTGTGGTAAAGACACGAAATCTTTGCCGCCCGCCGACTACACAGCCCAACTTTGCGACCAAGTCTTAAGCCTGAAGAACATTATACTTACTAAAAGTCACGACTAAGACATTTAGCTGTGATTTTATAACAACCAGACAATGGCTATAATAATGCGCCGCAATAGTTATCGATACATGTACAGGACATGCGCGTGCATTCCGTTCGAACTTAGGTCGGAATTGCTAGATATTATTGTTGTGTATAGGATTTGACATGGAACGCGCGCCTAATAATACACTTACGATTTTTATTGATATACTTTCATCGTGCGCATTATAGAGCACTGTTCGAGTTCATAAAACGCTGGAAAATACGGAGAGAGAATTACTCACAACAAATAGTTCTATTTCTTAGTTAGTTGCTTGCATCCACTTATATCGTTTATATCTTAATATGTCTGATGGAGACGGTGTGAAGCAGACTGAAGATCAAGAAGAAAAAAACCTCAATAAAGCATTTTTAATTGAATCACTCGCATTTCACAATGGCAATCGCAATGCGCATGTTTCAATAAATTGCGAGAGCTGCTAACACATTAGCGCTGATGATTTATTTATTATACTTAAGCCAATGAAGGCTTGTCAAAGGTTTGATACTTGAACGAATTATTATCGTTGTATTAACCTCAACCAACGCCCATCACGAACTATATTGCACCTTAATTTTGTAAATTCTTTTGTGGGAGTGAAGCGAGATTCTTTTGATTTCGCTTCTGGTACTTGAAATAGAGAGAGAAATTAATACCACAAGCTGTTACCACATTGATAATGATGAACAACGCCCAGCACGAAATAAATTTTAATTTAAAGAATACATTTTCAGTTTGAAATTTGGTTCATGGCTGCTTTTTGTATATTAGGTTGCCTGTATTACGGTCATGCGTTTGAAGTTTGAATGATACGTGGAAGATCTTTACAACATTTGTTGCTTAAAATCAATTAAAACTTTTTAACTTGCTTGATTTTATCTTGTAAATTAGATCCCTAATATCTTGATGTTCTCATTGTTCACCTCTCATCTTCGAGAACACAAGCACAATATCTTATTGTGCGAATCTTGATGACCGCATGAGCACAACATCCAGATTGCTATTAAGCCATCAAGATGGTATCGCATCGAAACGATATAAATGCGAGATAAATTGGAATCCACTACACGTGTTGCAAGCTCACGTTGAAAATTTCCCCGTGCTGCATCTCTGTCTCCGGTGATGATGAGTCTTAATTCTGCAATCTCAACTCTGTCTGATACCAAACCAACAGCATCTCTTAGCAGGAGCTAGTGGTCCGCTTTCCTAAGCGGCGGCTGCTCAGAAAAGCGTATCAGGTCACTAATTCAAAAATGCTCGATTCTAATAGGATGCTAGCCGAGGAGAGATTATTGCTATGTCATTAATAAATCATCGATATATCTGGCACTCTATAACTAAGCTGTAGATAAATGGCTCGGACGCAAACCAATTCATTCTCCTCTCCCCGAAGAAATAATTAATTGCCCCGTTTGCCGGGTGACTTGTGACGGTCTTTCTCTTCGCTTTTCGCTGCTACAATTTCGGATTTTTCTGGGCAAAGTTCTCGAAAAGTGCTTCCTTGAATGGCGGACACCTGTTCGACCGACTCAGGTTGTAGGGCTTCTTGACGTCGATAAATCAGCATTCGCAGCATTGGCGGCGGATAATTAGACTTAAACACTGTCCACCGTTGACAAGCGGGTCCCGAACACTCCAGAGACCGCGTCGCCGCCAAGGATTTATGATGTATGATCGCCGGGAGACAATGAATTAACGCCGCGCGAACGCCGCAGAACGCAAATACGACGCAGCGTGCTGCTTTTCCATGGTCCAGTCATCGATTTCCTATCGCTGAGCTGAAGAATCGACGACGATCGGCTGATAAATGCGCAGCTCATTTATCAGCCGATATTTCAATGACTTCCATTTTTAGCGCGCCGACAACACTGCTAGAGTTATAATCATCTATTTATCGCATCGAATAAATTTGCTCAATAACAGCACTGACTAGCGAGATTCCAGGGAAATTAAGTAATCAACAAATCAATCAAAGTTTTCCATAGCTGATGCAAGTACTACAAATTTCTTGATAAATAATTCATTAGTATACAGAATCTTTCTTCGAAGACCGAGATGCTTTTCTTATTTTAATGCAAATTAATCGATAGGTAATTCGATTAATTCCAAGTATAATTTGGAGTTTCATATTCATTAAAAGGTAGAATGATTAAAACTTACTATACTAATATAACAATACCACGATAGTAATAATAAATAACTAATTAGATTATTTAGATGTCTAATTATAATTTATCAAGCTTAAATCATATTTGCTTTTCTCTTTTCTCTTGTATTTTTTTCTTAACCCCCATTTCAAAGATAATTTTGTTTCAGAGTTTAAGAGAGATATGCAAATTAATAATATTATGTTTCCCGACTATCCCAAGACACAAAATACCTTACATTTACCTACACTGACAACAATATTTATATGATAACAAAAATATTTAGAAAATAAACTTCAAAATTAAACATTCACAAATCCAGATATCTACCAGTTAACCTGCAACTCCTGTCTATCTATTTACATAAGAAAAACCAACAGGAATTTTTAAATTCGGTACAAAGAACACATGCGCACCCTCAAAGATCTCCAAACATATTATTCTCCCTTCGCTAACCATTAATTAAATATTCACACTCAGGTAATAACATAGATTAAACACAATATTAAAAACAGATAAACCTTTAGATTTGCAAACATAAACTAAATCACCCAAAAGATAATCTATAACACCTTAAGATTAATCTCATAATCCTCAAAATAATCCATTCAATAGAAATAATTTAAAAACTATGTAAATCAGAAACAATCATAAATTATTAACATACTGAAGAAGGCAACATGTTGAGAACGTTTTATCAACCTTTTAGTAACTAAAAGTAAGTAATAGTAAAGTGAATCAACATAATGTATCTTAAACACTTCGTAACCACACACACCAATACTCCAAATTAATGTTAAGTAAAGGGTTTGATTGTTTGGACAATTGTTGATAAGTTATCAAACTGCGAAAGTATTTACTTATTTTACTTCTATTATAACTTTCAGTGTAAATTTTAATTGATTTAATCAAAATTTTAGTATCAATCATTTCAATTATCTTAATTATTTGCCCAATTAAAAAATTTTAATTTAATAGCAAAGTAGAATGACTAAAACTCGCAAGAATATATACCAATGCTAAGTAAGAAATTTAATTAGTTTACTGGCTAATGATAATTTATCAACTTACAATAGTATTTACTTCACCATCAGATTTATAGTTTTCCTTTATGCTATTCTGAATATTATGCTGATAATTTTCGCCTCACACATGTTTAATTGTTGCAAAGAGCTTTCTGGGAACGATCTTTTTATTAATGCCAATTTTTCTGTTCATGTCAGTTTGATAAATTATTCGCTTGTTGACTTTGAGTACGTATTTGGACACTGCGACTAAACGCTCTGCGCGGGAAATATACTCAGCGCACATAAAATAATTAATTGCATTTGCCGTCATCTTCCACGCGCTTTCTTTCGAGCCATCATTGTTGGTAATTAATTGTTTTTTAATTGTCCAAATGCGCGCGCATATAAATTGCATTTTTCCCCGAACATACTCTCAGATGTTTGAAAGCAAATTGCCGACGCACGCCGACACATGACATGTGTATGCACGATGGTAATATATGACAAGCATTCCTGATGCGAAATATGCCGGCGTGGTACTAGGATGTAAGATCAGGTTCTTTTTCGGAGCATCTCGCGTAAATTGTCGGATAACGGCGTTATTGAATTCTCGCAGGTAGAAAACCAGATGAGACGCGTAATATATGATATTTGCCAGTGTCGACATGTAAAGAGGTGTTATTTACGCATCCCGTATGTATTTATCTTTGGATTTTGCATTTCTACCTATATGGAGCCTACTACATTGCAAGCAACTCGAATAAATCGAAATTTATTAGTTTTCTTCCAATAGGTGCATGAATGACTTGCTTATATAAGTGTTAACAAAGTTTAAATGTCTTACGCATGTACACAAGTCACATGATTCCAGGATTGCCACATTTTTGAGATTAAACCGCAAATCTTCTTCTCGTACCGGATGTTTCAATGCACTGCAACCAACTGCAACCATTTGTGTTGTTCTTCTTTAATACTGCATAATTGCGCATGATTATATTATGAACTGTACTTTATTCTAAGCTTCAATTTGTGTAGAAAAAATTGCTACGACGTTAGTATGACTTTAGTCCAGTATTAAGTCGACCGTCCAGTGCAAACATTTCTTCACTTCTCCTTACCTCCTCACATGTTCACATTACTAACGCTGCTCAAGAATGATTTTTTGTGTTGCTTTTGAGCGCTGCATGCTCACGATATTTTGATTGCCTAGGTTTATCGCTTCATTCGATACACATTCATTAGAAATAGTCGTGAAGAGATGAGATCCTGTGCGTTCCTCAAGGTAAACATCTTTCGTGCAAAGATGAATAAAAGAATCGCTCTAGGTAGGGTAGGTAACAGACCAACAAATAATAGGTTTGTGGTGTGTGAATATTTTTGGAGAGCAAAACATTCTCATTCCGAATGTGTAAATTACAGCCTTACATTCTTCAAAGTAAGACATCATCTGCGGTTCAACCTATTTTTCTGCGTCTTTTTTCCTAGCGTCGTGTGACGTGAAGAGTAAATTGCGACATGACGTCATCATAATACGACCGGCCGATTAAAAACACCGCACCAATGGTCGCGATGGTATTTAGAAGGCGATCGCTAACTCATCCCTCGGCGATCATTAAGTTAGCGGCACGCCTGAGGCGGCGTTCCTGACAAAGACTTGTAAACCCGATGCGATGACAGCCCAGAAGCCAAGTGGAGGTCATGAAGTCAGTGAGAAGTAGCAAGAGTTGATCAATTGTTAGGACCATCACGTGGTTGCTGTTTTGGTTGCAAATTGTTTATTTTAATTCTATGCCGTTTACATTTTTATACACCTTCATTAGGGAGTGAATGAGTGGTGTTTAATGTAAACGTCGCGCCAGACAAATGTGCAAATGTGCAATTAGTTAACAAAGGCACCGATTAAAAAACAATTTGTCGGGTTCATCCACTGCGTTTGGTGATAAGATGCGCGTCGGCGTTCGCCGATTGCTTAATATTCCGCCAACGTGTACCGCCTCAAACGCAATAACTCCATAGAAGCTTTGATGCAAAAAGCGTCAAACGCCAAACGCGTTCATCCTTAACATAGGCTTAAGTAATAATGCGCATGCGACTCGCTAACGACTATAATAATCTCGTGCGTCAAGCACGAAGAGAGTTTATCACAAGAAGCATTTGCAATCATGCAACGCAAACAAGGCTTTTTTCGCCAAAAGCGTGGTTCTGTGCGACGGCGAGTGTGCGCTTGGCGCATTTTCCAATTTTTCCGCAGCGTGCTTGTTCCAGTTTTGCGCCGCCTGCTGCAATTTAAAATCGCGCTGCTTCTTTTCTACTTGTTAGGAATGATGATCGAGTACTTTCTACTTGTCTAATGGCCGTCCGCGGCCGGGCCATAACTTTACAAGTCTGCACCAGTTTATCACTGGCGAAACGAGCGCCGTGTATAAGTAATAATAACTCGATGCCATTCTCATTTGACAAAGTACACAAGAGCGCCCACGGCTGTTTCGTCCATTTCGTCCAGTTGAGCGCGTTTTTCTGCTCCTTTGTGCAAATGCGCGCCGCAGAGACTAATGGTACCGTTAATTAACCAACGCTTCGACAAAATTACTCACAAGTCTCATAAAACATGAAATCTAATCCCAGCTCCGCAATTTGTGATGCATTTGAGATAAATTACTACTGTACGTGTAGGCACATTAAACTAAATCGTAATTTCCTGCTTGCAGATAGTTGGCTAGTTAAAGATGTGTATGGCTTCCCGGAAGTTGCATTGAATCAGACAACATTTCGGTGATAATGGACATAACCGAAGCGTTCCGCACAGAAGACCTCTCCAAGGCCGACTTCTTCGATTTCGTGGTAACGCCCGATAACAGTGACCAGCAGTTTCAGAAACAGATGCGCACCGTCAACGCCTTCCTTGGCAACGGCGTTGCTGACGAGAAGGAGGCCAACAACAACATGCCTACATCAGAACTGACAAGCATACCCACCTCACAAACCGACGGCAACTTTGATCTGAATTTTTGGGGAGACAAGGAAACTGTGCGTTTGGAGACGGCCATCTTGGAAGACCTCAACAAGTACTGCTGGAGCACTGAAGATGATGTGGTCACGAACGGTCTGGCGCAGAACAACTTAAAACACCTTAACAATAACAACACAACCACGGATGGGGGACATATTTACACACTCACCGTATTGAATGGAATTGACCAGGGTGCCACATGGTATCGTCCACCATTAACGACAATTATCAAGGACGAAGATGCGTCGGTATCAAGCCCAACATCCATGGAACACCTTCAACCAGGAATTGATATCGACTCAATTCTCAATATTATGCCGACTCAAATGAATGCTTATAATAATAACTACCAGGACCAAACCGGAATCAACCAGACCACAGATGGGATGATCAAGTCGGAGACCTACACTTATGAAGACAGCGGGTTTGCGGATAACAAGGATGAACTTGCAAATTCGTTAATAATCGATACTCCGCTCTTGGAAACGCACGACGGTTACAATAATAATAACAACGTTACAAACAATAACAATAATGATTGGAAGCTGACGAATAATAATGGGGTGGTGACCAATGGCACGGCGGACTCGCTCCTTCGCAGTGCATTACAAGGCAAAGCGTTTGTCCGTTACAATGGCGTCGGTAAGAAAGAAAACAATGTTGAACTGCGACGAGTTCTATCTACGCCTCCATCTAAGAACGAAACGATATTCATCAAACAAGAGGAAAGCGATAAGATTCCTACAATTGTAGCTGGGATTGATGCAAATGGCACTGTTATCTTCGAAGAGCAGATTCCTCCAACTTCCGTAGCGCAAGGTAATCAAGTCACGCGGCAGAATGAGTCCGAAAACCCAACAAGTTCGCACCAACATCACATGGATGATATCCTCTTATCACACTTAGACCAGAACTACCCGGAAGACTTCGAGAAGTTGAAACGCATCGCAAATGAAGTAGCAGAAAGTGTTAACCAATTCTGTCACATTGATACATCCGTCGATTGCACATACTCAATTCAACCAGATCAAATAAGTTTGCTCAACTCACTCAACTCACCGATCTCCATTGCAGCTCCTTTGGTGACAAGCACCAAGCCAACTCCTGCAACCTCCACAACGACACCATCCACCCCTAAGAAGTACAAACGATCTAACAGCAACAACACGAGTACGGGTGGAGCCAACTCGAAGCAGACGACCGTCCAGAATGCCACCTCCACGTCAAATGGAGTCAGAAAAGAACGAAGCTTGCATTATTGCAGTATTTGTACCAAAGGGTTCAAAGACAAATACTCGGTGAATGTGCACATTAGAACGCACACTGGAGAAAAGCCATTTGCTTGTAGTTTATGCGGGAAGAGTTTTCGACAAAAGGCCCATCTTGCTAAGCATTATCAGACGCATATCGCGCAGAAGAATGCCGCAGCGGCCGGTAATGTCACCGCTAGCAAAACCAAAACGAGGTAGCTCGTCATCAACCTAATGCACAAACCGAATGCAATGACATATTACTTATACTGACGACGTGACGTCAAACCGTTTTGAAATTGAATAGATTTTTTCTAAAGTTCACACGTTTAATTGGCTGATTGGTGAAACTGCACGTGCATAAATCAAGTGATTCCATGCAGCGCAAGCAAATATCATTTAACGTCTATTAATATCGATATTGAAAGGTCACTTGCAGTGGATACAACTATTATTACGATTATTTATCGCTTCCACTTACATAATGAACGACTTTGTGCAATTTTTACGCGAGATCTGGTCGAATGTGGTGTAAGCCTAATGCGTAATTACATATGCTCATGAATCATGACTTTTCGCACGTACCTCCAAAACTAATATGCGGTAATTTAAATTAGAAACCATAAAATTATTCTTTATGTTGGAATCTTGACACCGCTGGGAATTATTAATTATTCTTTGGGTGTGTCAAGGCCGATATTACCTTCATCTGGCATCGAGCTTGTTCCTGTATTTGTATTCATTCATTACTGACCTGAAATTGTCGACAGACATTAGATATCAAAATGCAGATGTGAACGCATGAATTCGATTTGTTGAAACTAACATCACTTTCATAATCATTTTGTTCCTATACTTACTTATTAATGATAATGCAAACATTTGTAACATTTTTGTAATTATTGTGCTGTGATTCGTATTGTGACAAATTCAAATTGAAAATGAAATTTAAACATAACTAACGTCTAAAATTATAAAGAAACAGTTTAAGAAAATTGAAGAATTTACAAAATAATTCTTGCCATTTCTGTATTATTTTGTACGCGCGTTGATTGCGACTTAAACAATCCAATCGAAACAACGCTCACGTAGACATATTTGTTTTATTTATTACATTTTTATTTGTTAATTAAGAGATTTATATGGAGTTTATTGTTATTTATATATTGTCGATTGCAATGAAATTGATTGATCGTAGGTACTAGAATGATAACGCTCGGCTTACGTATAATTGTATAGGATAATGGTTTAATTAAATTAATTAGCTCGCTTTTAGTTAATTGTTCGTAGTAGATGAGTAACTACAGTTTACCATAACGTAAGGCATTAGCGTGACCTTTATTGTTTTTATTTTGTTATTTACCTATCGAATACTCAACCACGAACAAATTCGAAACTTTCTATTACACACTCTCATTAGTCGTACGTAGCGAATTAATCGTCGAACGCAATCAACGAACAACAATGCGACAATTGGCGACTCAAGTTTGTCGATCGCCGCCTAGAATAATTTATTGTATTGATTTTGTGCTAGTTTCAACGACGTTTGATTGTTTTCATAGTACAAACGACGCAACAACGAAGTGAAGCTTAATTACCATCGAAGTGACCGAAACAAAACTGATTGTAATATAAATGGGCAGCATCGGGCAGAGTTTGTTGAATGTTATTTTAAATGTTTATTAATGTTGATACTATAATAGCGATTGTTAGTTTGGATCACAGATGCTGCGAACAAATAATTTGTTTGCATTTGCCACCCCCAGCTATGTTACTTGCCATTTTGGTAGAGGGTTTTTATTAACCATTTGTCCATGTATGTAATATATTGGATCTCATTCTATGCGTTCTTAGACATCTTCTTTGCGTTTATTTGCGTCAACTTTTCAAATCTCGAGAACACTCTATCCAAAAAATCAATGCAATTCCGACTCTATGTACAATATACATAAACTGCCAACATACTTATAAACAACCTTTCGTGTTCTTTTTCTGGCTGACAAATAATCGCACGGATGTTCTTAATGAAGCTGCAATTAAAGCTCTCTTGCTATACATGTCGTCATAAGAGTTCCATTCGAACGACATATATGTAAACTGTATTTATACGCGTTTTGTTTTATATTATTATATTTTATGTTACAGCCGGCTCCACTAATATTGTAAATTATTTTTTGTTATTATTATTATGTAATTCGAGCGTGCAACGAGAAAGCCATAGGTATATTTACAATTTTTCACGGTTTTTATTTGTATAGTTTAATCACCAAGAGATTCATATTAGATTTTACAGAGAAGTTTAATGATTGTTATTACATAGTGATGTATCCCACATTCCATCTTTAATTGCCGTTTAGAATGTTTTTAATGCTGTTATGTGAAGTTTATTGTGACAAATTCATGTGGATCTGCATTCCGTCCAACTACTGCAAATGCAGATGACACAAATATTTTTTATACCTATATAGTATACAATTTATATTATGTAATTTTCAAATTTATTACAAATATAATGTTTAAATCATTACACATATTACTTGTGTTATAGCAGTTGGAGAAAGTAAGTGGCTTGGTTTTTGAGAAAATCTTATTCTTCTAGAAGAGACAAAGTGGAATAAACTTAGATTAAAACCTCAAGCTAAAAAGGTAAGGAATGTTTATTTTCTTCCAATCTGAATACATTTATAAAAAAAAAGTTGGTCTTTTAAATCTATTATTATTTATATTAAATATATATTATTATTATTATTATATATAATTTCATCCTAGTTTACCATCCATTTTAACTACTATTATTATATTCATTATAATTAATCACCATGAAAATTCACAATTGACTCAATTTTAACTTCTCTTTTCTTCTTCTGTATAAATAGTCTGATTGTATAACACCAAACACTAGACATGACATTTGGAAGATGACTAAAATTACATTTGAGCAATCTGGCACCATTTTATATCCAATTATAATCACATTACAATGCCACTATAAATATCTTAAATTCTAAAGTACAATAGAAATGTTTCAAGCACAGTTGGTTATTTCATTTAAAATATCTTGTCCACTATTCCAAACTAGAACTTTGGCGCTAATGGAATAAGTCTCTCCAGTTACTGGTATAGGCTTACCAGCTTCACAATTTTGAATTAGTTGTAAACAAGCATATTTATCTCTGACACAAGCCAAATCCCTGGATGATAATCGCAATATTGGACAAAAATCATTGTTTCCATCTCCAGCATACACAACTTTCTCATAAATCACACCAAGTTTTTCTTGACTTCCAATAAAGTCATCTAATATTTTTCCTTTGCAAAGGTTTTTAGTGCTTAATTTGCACTCAGTTTGTAAGTGATACATAGAAATCCTTAGCACACCTTTGGAAAAGTTGGCAGGATTTGTAAATACCTTTAAAATTTTGTCTTTTAGTCCCTGTTTCTCAAGCCAAGTGTTTATTAAATAGGTGTTTGAGTCACTAATAATAATAACATCATAATTTAGCTCCTCGGTCATACTTCTTATTAGTTCTAGCATTCCAGGTGTGGCTACTATATTTTTAATTGCAGTAATAATGTTTTCTTCAGTGATTCCATTGGCATGCAATGTTTCAAACACACCCTGCATGTAAGCAGTCCAGCCATCCTTTTTGTAGAGTTTCTTCACTGAATCAGGAATCAATTCTTTTGATATAAGGTTTCTCACCACAATATCACTGTTTTCATCTACGATTGTGTGGTCAAAATCAAAGACTGCTAGCTTCCGACCCATCTTAAATTTAATAAATATATTAATTAAAAAGCAGGTGTATTTAATCTTACCATTATTGATGTTGGGTGAACGGCAGCTGTAATCTTATTCACAACTTTTGAGTTGAGCGCTTGCTTAAATAGCACAAGCGTATTTTTGGTTAGACGCATTTATATTTGTTAATTTCTCGATTTCTACTGTGCGAACGTTAGCGAAACATTAATATTAAAGTTTTTACATCTTGCTCCATAAATTAAACACCATCTTACTTTTAATTCGTATGAAATACTCATTAATACCTTATTTAACAACAGACATATTGTGGAACGTCACACTGGATTATTTATTTTAAAAAATATCTTGGTTATAATATTTGACAAGTTAAATTCAAAAATAGTCGAAAATTTTACATTATACTTCACTTGTTTTTACTACATTGGCTACAGGTCGTGAGCTTGATCATTTTCAGTATTCTTTAGAAAAATCCACTTTTAATGGAATAGGTTGATTTTTTATAAACAAAACCAAATTTTCCAGAAATTGTTCCACAATATCTTGTGCACGGCTCGTTGCAGAAACATGTGGAGTAATTTTCACCTTAATGCAATATCAATTAGTATTCACTTGTTCATAAATAATTTAAAAAAGACCTTACTCTTGGCGATGTCCAAAACCGATGTTCTTCCGGAAGTGGTTCATCATTAAAGACATCCAAATAAGCGTGAGATAATGAATTACATTCCAAAGCTTTAACCAAGGATTCATCTGAAATTATTCCTCCGCGTCCGACGTTGATGAAAACTGGACTTTTCTCTTAACAAACATAATTAATTTGAAAATTTCTCTAAACTAAATAGTTTTCTATACCTTTGCATGCTTCCAAAACAGGAGTATCTAGCAATCCTCTTGTTTTACTTGTATTTGGTAATGTATTAACAATATAATCACATTTGGATAAAAATTCGCCCAGTTTACTTCCAGGAAAATATTCATCAATAAAAGGAAACTCAGCTTTATTAATAGATTGTCGACGACCAAATCCACAAGTGTTTGCGCCCATAAATTTCAAAGTTTCCATAACTAAAAGCAAATGGAATTATTTCATCCTGAGCTTACATTTAAATACAATTAATCAAGAAGTACCTCTACTTCCAATTTGACCAATACCGAGAACGCCAATAGTCAAATCGTAGATTGTTCGATAATATCGAATATTTCCATTTTGATCCCACTTCCGATTCAGTTGGTTGTCATACACTTTCAATATTTCCCTCTCATGATTATAAATGCATCCAATAACATACTCAGACATCATTTTCCCGAAATGTTTTCCGGAAAAACGGTATATTGGCACCTTCAATTCTACTTCATGTTTTATGTGAGGCAACAAAGAATCCAAACCTGCCCAAGTTCCTTGAACAAATTTAACATTTTCCAAAGAATAAAGGTGTGGTCCTATTAAATTATAATCTCCTAGAATAATATCCATGCTCTTTAAATCGTCAGCTTTATAATCATCGCAATGTTTTATGTCAATGTTTACTAAATTAGACATTGCAGATGCTTTAATTTGAAGTTCCTTGATTAACCCCGGAATTTTAGAAACAATTCCTACTTTAATTGGATTCATGGTTGTACATAATACTTTGTTTATAATAATATAAAAAATTAAAGTGAAACAATTGAGGTTAATAATTTTATTACAGGATATACAATAAAAATGAAGATAATTTGTTGAATTGATGTGAATTACATAATGCTTATCAAATCATTAACCCATATTTATATAGAATTAAATAATATACTTCAATTTAAAATTTTTGTTTAAATTTGATTAGTTACGATAGTTGCCAGCGAAGCGCCGTATGTTCTCCATTGCCAACCAAAATTCAACTTCAACACATTCCCCGAAGTATCGATCGTTGACAAGAAGTCGTTGGTTGGGTACGGAGAGGTGCCGTTCTTCCAGGATTTCCATCTAATTAAAGAAAATAGTAAGTACAACAATACTATCTATTTCCAGAGATGGTATTAAAGAATAAGTTTATGAACGTGGACCATCCACCATTTCATTGTAATTCAAAAATTTCTCAAAAGATTATGTAATATTAGTAGGTTATACTGTTCTGATTAATTTACTTTTTGCGTTGTTCAGAGAAGTAATAAGTTAAATAATTGCAAAAATGGCTGCTGTACGATCCTTCTCTCGTCTGCTCTCTCGCCCTGCATTGAACAACATCTCAAAGCGCAGTTATGCCGACGAAATGAGCTTCACATTTGCTGCTGGCAATCAGGTAATATTTCACATATCTACTAGTTTGAGCAAAGTTTTAAATAGTAATTTTATCATAGGTCTTCTACAATGGAGTGTCAGTCAGACAGGTTGATGTACCCTCCTTCTCTGGTGCATTTGGTATTTTGCCAAAACATGTACCTACCTTGGCTGTCCTCAAGCCAGGTGTGGTGACAGTCATGGAAAATGAAGGTGCTGCCAAGAAATACTTTGTTTCCAGTGGTACTGTTACCATCAATGATGATTCCTCTGTTCAGGTATAAAGTATATTACAGTCTATTATGTAATATCAATAAACAATATTCTTTTAGGTTTTGGCTGAAGAGGCTTGCCCAGTTGAGCAATTGGATGTCTCTGCTGCCCGCGATGTGTTGAGCAAGGCACAAAGTCAACTTTCCTCTGCCACCACTGATCTTGTAAGTTATATTTTATGTGTAGCTTTAAAGCACGATATTTAACTGGATGTGATTTGCAGGCGCGTGCTGAGGGACAAATCGCTGTCGAAGTTGGAGAAGCGTTGGTGAAGGCATGTGAATAAAGTGTAATTTGTTAATGTATAGTAAAAAAGGAAAGTTTTGTTAAGCCCAGTCCTAAAAGCCATAACAAAGTGCTAGTTCAGGATAAACATAAAATAATATAAAATCTTGGAAGGAAATTAATCAACTCAACTGCTTATATCAAAACTTTTTATCAGAACACAAATATCGAGAAAACAATCATCACAAATGTAGTATATTAAATATACTTTTTAGCTTCTATTCATCCTGTTACCCCAACCTCTCCTGTGTTCATCCTTGTACTCATCCTTGGCTCTCTCCCTTGCTAGATTATCATCATCATCTGTTTCTTCTAACAGGTCCTTCTCTGCTGCTTCTGCATCCTCATTATTCAGTGACACGCCAGCTAAGGCGGCTTCCTGCATTGACATTGGTCCCCCCGCAGGTTTGGGTTTGTTTGGATGAGGAAAAACTCCATCCTTTACTCTTTTGTCATAAAACTCTTGTACTGTCATGGTAGGTAAAGATGGATATCCTAAACCATAAACAGTCTTTTGAATGTCATCTCTTGTGATAATAATTGGTTTCAATGGCTTCACTGGTATCTTTGGCTGTTTTCTGACCTCAGGACCCATTTTTTCCATGTGATCTAAGATGGGCTTCTCCATGTCAATGCTTTGCAGCTCATCTACAGCTTCATAGATGTATGTCTTCACCAATGTGAGAAAATATTCTCTTTTTATATCTTCATCAACATGTGTATTGTTTAAATTCTCTTTTAGCACCACAAGCTTCTCCTGAAGTTCTTTTTTGTCCTTAAATCTCTGGATTTTACTGGCTCTAGTGTTTACTGCCATTCTAATTTGATCCATTGGTACTTGGCTTGTTGCTTGAGATTCATTTGATTTGGCTGGCTCAACTTGATTGTCATTAAATTTATGATCACTTAATCCATAGTCATTACACCTCTGAAGAAAATCTTTGAAGTAAATCTCTGCTGTTGCAATGATGTTCTTTCTTTCACCACATGTGAGTTGGAGAGTTAGGGAGCCCAGTAAGGCTGGTAACAACAAATATTGAATGTGTTCTGTGGGAATTTCATTGATGCTTTCATTCCTGCTGAAAACACTTGCAATTGATGCAAGGCGAGTGGCGTCCTCAAGGAGTGACATGGACTTTCGAACGTTAAGCTGCACATTTGGACTGTTTGTTGGCTCATCTATTTTGCCCAAGTTGTTGAAGAGGTTTAGTCCTTCAGTGAAGAGCTGACTAAGCGTTTTTTCCGGTGGCGGTGTATTACTTGATGGTGTTTCAGGCAGTGCGCTTGCCATTATGCGTAATACTCGTAATTTGCGCAAGATTTCTTTATTGTTGCACAAGCAATAAGGAACACAGTCGATGAACGAATTGTTAAGAAGCAGGTGTAAATTTGCCAACATTTGCAAAATGTCAAAATTCAAAGCATTTGACAGTAGTAGGCAAATGTCATTTATTCCAAAGTAAAAAGAAATACTCAAATATAATCACATATTATAATAAATTTTACACAATATTGAACAGATGTACATTTTATAAAATATAAGATAACTAACAAAACAAAAAGATTTATTAGACAAAAGTTGATCTATAAGATCTAAAACGGTTTCTGGTTGCCTATTCAACATATGGAAATCAATTTAGTGTCAAAATGGCAGGGGCGCTAACGAGGATTACAAACGCGAGTAAATCGCAATTTGGTATGTTAAATTCATTTAAAAAGTACTAAAATTAAAAGGAACACAATTGTATTATTTGGTTCTAAATTACAAATAGTGCAAAGCTTTCTATTGTTGTGTTCTTCATCCGAAATAAATGTTATATAATGATAGGAGGTTATCTTATAGTATGTTGTGATTGCAGGATTGATTGCTCCTATCAATAATTATGTCCAAGTTCTGTTTTACTCCAATCCGCCACCAGGTACACCGCCCCCACAGACGAGGACCACTTTCGGTAATTTGAGTGACGAGGACCGCATCTTTACCAACCTATATGGTAAACATGACTGGAGACTAAAGGGAGCTCTTAAACGTGGAGATTGGTATAAAACAAAGGAAATTTTACTCAAGGGTGCTGATTGGATAATTAGTAAGCATAAATTAGGGATTTTAATTTAGATGACACAAAATCAACTATTTGGTTTTTGTCTATTCTGCTGAATTAAGTGAAATAATATATTTGATTTAATTTTTAGATGAAGTTAAAACCTCCGGCCTTCGTGGTCGTGGCGGTGCCGGTTTTCCCTCAGGAATGAAGTGGTCATTTATGAACAAACCCTCTGACGGTCGCCCGAAGTACCTTGTTGTAAATGCTGATGAGGGAGAACCAGGCACTTGTAAAGACAGAGAAATCATGCGTCACGACCCACATAAGTTGGTGGAAGGATGCTTGATTGCTGGTAAAGCAATGGGCGCAAAGGCTGCGTACATTTATATCCGCGGTGAATTTTACAATGAAGCCTCCAATATGCAAGTTGCAATTGCTGAGGCCTACCAAGCAGGTCTTTTGGGCAAGAACGCTTGCGGATCGGGCTACGACTTTGATGTTTTTATGCATCGTGGTGCTGGCGCATACATTTGTGGCGAGGAAACCGCTTTGATCGAATCCATCGAAGGCAAACAGGGTAAACCACGTCTGAAGCCGCCGTTCCCAGCTGATGTCGGTTTATTCGGTTGTCCTACAACTGTAACTAATGTTGAAACAGTTGCTGTTTCTCCTGTAAATCCAAATGATTATCATTTATGAAACGGCTTCTAATTGCTGTTGCTTTTTTAGGCAATTTGCAGACGTGGTGGGACTTGGTTTGCTTCATTTGGTAGAACGCGTAACTCCGGCACCAAATTGTTCAACATCTCGGGACACGTCAACACTCCATGCACTGTTGAAGACGAAATGAGCATCCCATTAAAGGAACTTATCGAACGTCATGCTGGTGGTGTAACTGGTGGCTGGGACAATCTCTTAGCTATCATCCCTGGTGGTTCTTCCACTCCTCTTATCCCCAAGCATGTGTGCGATGATGTGCTCATGGACTTTGACGGTTTGGTGGCTGCGCAGACCAGTTTAGGTACAGCTGCCATTATTGTTATGAACAAGCAGACAGATGTTGTGAAGGCGATAGCTCGTTTGATTATGTTCTACAAGCATGAGTCTTGTGGACAATGTACGCCATGCCGAGAAGGTAACTAACACTTGATTGTCAACAATTTACTAAGATTAACATGTTTTGTTTCTGTTTAGGTATTAACTGGATGAATAAGATGATCTACCGATTCGTGGATGGTAACGCTAGACCTGAGGAAATTGACATGTTGTGGGAAATCAGTAAGCAGATTGAAGGGCACACAATTTGTGCTCTTGGTGATGGTGCTGCTTGGCCAGTACAAGGCCTGATTAGGCACTTTAGGCCCGAATTGGAAGCTCGTATGGAGAGGTTTCACAAACAGCAGGCTTCTAATTAAGTATCCACTTTAGTGAATTACAATCTTACCCGTTACTATTACTCTAAAAGAATTAAATTTGCATTTGCAAATTATGTATATAAACAGGAATTTTAAATGATTGCTGTGAGGTGAGAAGAGGGTGTTGGTAAACAGTCGAAAAACAACGTTAATATATCAAGCAAGTAATCATTGAATTGCCGACTCCAAGAACTAAGAAATAATTAACAAACCAGTTTATTTAAAATCTAATTATCTAATAGTAAGTATTCTCTAGTCCTCTTCCCACGAAAATACTTTTCAAGTATTTTTCAAAGCCCTGTTTCTATGTGAAATTATATTCTTGGCTTGGACATCGCAATATATGTTTGATGTCCTTTTTGAAAGTATGGGGTCCACCAGAAACCTTCAGGTCCTTGTGATGGAATAATGATACCTTTATTTCTTCCTTGGGATATTTGTACATCTCCTCCACTACTGTAATATGCAAATGTGCAAACTGTTTCAATTGATTAGTCCACAAATTATTCTAGAATAGTATATGATCCTTCAGTTCCTCGTTTTTGTAGAAATAATGTAATGTATGGTCTTGGTAGTCCTTTCAATGCATTGATAGGAAGCGACGTCTTCGATTTCTTTGGCGGTTGGCAAACAATTTTTGCGTGGGATTCCTTCAATTTTGTCTCGGAATTCTGGCAAGTCTGGATTCTTATTTATCAGTGGATTCTGGGAATTTATAATTTAGGGTTTGCAGCACTTGAGTTTTTCTTTTGTGTTGCCAGAACAAATGTAATTGATTGTTTTGTGATGGATTTTAAAATAACTGTGAACGTGAGTTGAACACCATGAAATGGGCCAGGCAAGAGTTTAGAAGTGAATTTTGGGTTAGCTAAATTTTCGAGGTTTATGAACTATTTGGAATACTAGCAGCATAAATATTCTGAAACCAAATATTTATTACCTTTAAATACCATGCTAATGACATACACAGTTATTAGCAAATTACACATCAATTATGCTGTTTGCAAGCTGGCTCCTTTTCTTTTTCACTCTTCTCAACAAAATAATCCTGCATCATCTTCAAGGCTCTATACCTATGTGAAATCTTATTCTTCTCTTCCTTTGGCATCTCAGCATATGTTTGTTCACATCCTTCAGGTTGAAAACATGGATCCCAACCAAAATCTTTAGGCCCTCTTGGGAAAACAATTCTTCCTTTAGTCTTACCTTGAAATATTTGAACTTCATCACCTTCTTCCCCACTATAATAAGCAAACGTGCACAACGCTTCAGCAGTTTTATCCTCAAATCCAGCTAACATAGTGTGTAAACCCTCAGGGCCAAGTTTATCCAGAAACCATTTGATGTAAGGTCCTGGCAAACCTTTCATTGCATTAAAACATAAGCAAGTGTCTTCAATAATAACTGGCCCTCGTACTTCTTTCGCAGCTTGTAAACATTTCTTCCGTGAAATTTCGTCCACTTCCCCTTGAAGTTCAGGGAGATCAACTTTTTTGTTTGTAAGTGGGTAAGGAAACTTATTTCCCAGGATTTGAATGACTTCCTCGAGTTTTTTTACGTTGCCGGTGACAAATGTAATTGGTCGTGCCATCATTGGCAATTTTTACTTATATTATGAAAAGTTGAGATGAAATTTCTTACTCGTTTGACGTTTTGCGGTCGATTTCGGTTGAGTTGTGTTTAGTGGTTTTAAAGCGCGTGAAACATTGTAGGTTATTGAAATTAATATTCAAAAATCATAGGTTAGATCTTTCGGAGAAGATTGTTATTATTTTTGCTTTTCGTACATTTTCCTCAGTTTAGAACATTCAAAAATGGTTTATTACTTTGAAAGTACAGTAGTTTCACCTTCTGTGACTCTATTCATGGGATTTGACAAACACGAAAGTAAGAATCATTTTATTCCTTAAACATGTTTTTCTAAAATAATCTTAATAATTTGATAATTTCAGATGAAGAATTAATTAAATGGGGCTTCCCAGAAGATGTCTGGTTTCATGTAGATAAATTATCTTCAGCTCACGTTTACCTAAGACTGCAACCTGTAACAATTATTAGTACATCTATAACATACAATTCAAAAATTAATATTCCAGGGCCAAACGATTGATGACATTCCCACAGCAGTGTTAGAAGATGCTGCACAATTGGTAAAAGCCAACAGTATCACTGGTAATAAAATGAATGATCTTGAAGTGGTTTATACAATGTGGGCCAATCTCAAGAAAACTCCCAGCATGGAAGTGGGACATGTTGGATTTCACAAGGAGAAAGAAGTTAGGAAAATGAAAGTAGCAAAGAGGATAAATGAAATTGTAAATAGGCTGAACAAAACCAAAAAGGAAGAGCATCCAGATTTTCAGGCAGAGCGGCAGAAGCGCGATCGGTTGGAACGGGAAGATAAGAAGAAGATTCTCAAGGAGAAGGCAGAGAAGGAAAAGGAGGAAGAGAAAAGAAGAAAGGAGGATGCTGAATTAAGAAGTTATAGTACTTTGATGAATACAAAAAATATGGAAAAGTATGATGATGGGAATGATTCAGATGATTTTATGTAGTTGTAATACATTTTAACAGTCAACAAAAGATTCATAATAAATTATATTGATTTATACGTGCGTTAAAAAGTGTTGTACAACGTACTAATGGTTTATCAATATATTGCAACATAAATTAAGTGTTCGGGAATAAAATATTTTGATTTTTCATTTGTTTCTGCATGGTGCTGCCCTCTACATTATCTTTCCAACGAAATGTATGAAAAAGTATCACAGAATGTCTCAAGCCCTTTGTCCCTGCTGCTGTTGTCTCCTACACTACCTCCATCCTGCTGATTCTTGCGTGGGCCACAGTAGAGCAGGGATAAGCAAGCGCGCGCAGACGACCCTCAACCGTTCATCGTCCGTCACTTGTCGCCCACTCTCGTTGCGTCCGCGCGGTCTTCCTGCAGCGCACATTCGCTTCGTCGGCGTCGCGGGAGCCGCGTCGTGCGCTGGGTCGTACATTCTGCCCGTTTATCGCGCGACTTAATATCGCACCGTCTGTGTGCAAAAACGTCCGAAAACATTACATAAGTGCACCATTTATCACCGGGCATCGTGTCCGACGTGCGTTCACGTTCAACACACAACTTACACGAGAACTGCAGAATATAGCAACGTGTGCTTTGGGCTTAGCAGTGATTGTGCGATCGCGCGTTATCAGTTGCGCTTTTGTTTGGTGTTGACCGGCGAAGGTGTAGTGATCGAAAGTGGTTCGTTTGCTTGGGATTAATGTTGTGGACTGCAAAGAGGAAGATGTCCCAGTGACACACTAGTGATTGTTGTCAACGCGGATTAAATAAGGTTGGTTTGTTTTGATTAAGTAAAGTTATCACTCTTAAGGTTATGACTTTACAAGTTTTACAGGTAAACACAATTGTTTGGGTCACTTTCAACAGTTCATTTCACAACTATGGTAATTTCCAGATAATTAGTGTGATTTACGAATGTCGAGAACGTTTTGGGGTAGTTATCGTTGTTACTTTAGTTATCATCTAATAAATCTCTATTACTAGTGCAGGTCGTTATGTCGTCGCACCGTATGAAATATCGTGGAATTAGCGTTGAATTAACAACTCTCCTAGGGGCGGTCTTCACACGTCGAACAGGTCTACAATCCTGTCGGCCAATTTAATGTAATATACAAGGGATACACCTTGTTAACCAACATCTCAAACTATTTTGGTGTCAACTAGTATACCGCTAGTCCAGTATTTCTAAACTATGTTTTTTTTTTATTTATTTACGAGCACTATTTTTATGTGGTGACTCAACTGTTTTCCTGTTTTCGATAAATATTCAGTTTATACGTGGATTACGACCAAGAATGTCAATTGTTTCGAGAGGACACTACATCGCTGACGTGAATGTAAACGCAATAAATCAAATGCAATAAGGCATTAAGCTACTGGTTTAGTTGAAAGCAAACGCAGTTACGGTTTAAAGTGGCATAAATGTGTATGGCGTTGCTTAGGTTTTAATTTGATGATGTATTTACGTTCAGTGCTCTGTTGTGTTTACTTTTTCGGTTTTATTTCAACGTGGTTTATGTGTAAAGGGTCTTTAGTTGGAGTTTAGTGCTTTTTATGGGTTAGGTGGTGGGGCCAAGTCAGTTGAGATGAAAAATCGAAAATTTAAATGATTTGTTTGAAATTTCTTTTTAAATTTAATATACAGAGGAAATGAACGTTAATGAAACAATTGTAAAATGTAATCGAAGCTGTAAAATTTCACAAATTTTGGAAAACACATATATTGCACACTACCTTGTTTAAAGCTCTGAAAAATTCAACTCTGTGTTGACACACTTGTACATTAATTATATCTAAATATATTGTGGTTTGAATTGATTGAAGTTGAATACTAGCCAGGAAATTGAAATTGAACTTTAATAAAAATATTTTCATCTTTTGATCATGGACAATTGAACATTTCTCTATACTTTACTTTGTTCTTCGTTTACACAATGTTGCATTGTTTTTCTATCGTTTTGCTCACATACGTTTCATTTCCTCCTTGCATCTTTCGCGCATCGTGTCCATTGTAGTTTATACGAGACGGTGGGGTCAGTTCTTCGATAATGTCTTTGCCTTTCGTACTGCTTTCTGCTGAACACTGGGCTGCAAGTCTCTTGAGATGAGGTGGAAGCTAAATTGCAAGCGCTACTGTACAATTACCACTGGTAAACTGGCGTGTTGAGAGGCAAGCGTTTCGAGTGGCCAACGCGAATGAGAATGGACTTGCTACGTTACCGTTGCTATTAGTAGATTCGGGCGGTTATTATTAGAATTCTAAATTAAAGTCTAGCAACGTTTACTTTGCAAAATGTGAGTGCAAACTAATAATTTCATCCATATATAATCCGCATCATGTGGAGCCCTCCAACTTACTCAATTGACATTTGTAATAATATAATGCAAGTTTAGGGTGATGGATGACGATCTTTTTTTTTTGGTTACTGCTCAGTAAATAAGTTAGTGTTTCAACTCTATACAACAATTTTTGATTTGTCTTCATATGTTATTTACTTTATAAAAAAGCTGAGAAAGCATTTGTATGTGTTATTCTACTAGAGTTTGAATGAGGTCCGAACGTGTTTCCTTATTGGGATGCCCTCTGAGTTGATGACCTCCATCATCATCAGCCTCATCAGTATGATCGGAGGTTGGAAGAAAAATCTCTCTGACTTTACCGCACGCCTTGTTCTCACAGCTAGCTACACTGGTTGACAAACCCAGCATAATTTAAATTTAATTACTTTTAAGCATCTTGTTGCACAGCTACTTCATTAAAAAGATAATTAGATGTTTGCATGCTGCATCAAATCACTGCACATATGATTGAGATAATAATTGTTAGATTGTTGCTGGAAGCGTAAATACCCTGTAGCTTAGAGTAGATAGTATCAAATTGAGCGAATCATTATACTCGATTGAAGCGAATTTAGAACGATCAATTGTTATTACTAACGCGATGATCTCATCCTTTCGACGCTTGCTACGTTGGATCCAATTGGGAATTGGCAAATGTTGTAATCCAGTTCATGGCTTAACAAATTGTAATACAATGTGAAACGTTTGAATAAACGATGGTATTTTGCATATAAACATTGGTTTAGTGAGTTATATTTAGAATATTCTTTGGAAATCTTCATGAACGTTGAATATTTATTTCTAATGCTCTGATTTTGCAATCATTTTTTATGCGTTATTAATGTTTAGTTTCTTTAGGAGTTATTTTTATCTGCACGCAATAATTTGAAAATAGTTAACTGGCAAAATCTGTTTCTGCAACAGGAGCCAATTCGATACACATTCCAAGACTGTTTAATACATATTTTTTCAATCTAGCTTAGTCTCGCTCAGTAGGAATTGTTAAATCACATTGATTGTTAAACCGCATAAACTGGTTTATAGAGCGAAGTAATCATCCAATGATGCAAATCTGTACATCGCTGACATTGGCATATTTTGAATTGCGAAAGTGCTACCATGTAATTTGCAAAGTAACAGGAAAGGTCATAAAAAATTGCTCATTTCATTAATCAGCTTTCTATTTATGAAATATTGTTTAATGTCATGGGCATCTCTACATTTAATTTGAGTGTGAAATATGTATTATTAAAGTTGTTAATGTTTTTTGAATATTTGACTTTGATAATGTATATTTCCTTCGCGGTTTTTTCATGCTTGTTTCAAGCTCGTTTACCTTTACTTCCGGTGTGGTTTCGTGATAAGAAGCAACTACACTACAACTTACCTTACTTACCGTGCTTACCGTACTTATTGTATACATTGCTGCAAATGGGTGATAAATTAACCTGATTGTTTGCTACACCAAATTATAGTGCGCAGTTTCTTAAACCAAAAGAAACCAGATAGGAAATTAATTGGTACGCAAAAAAATATATCTTTTTTTAACTCTAAACAAAAAAAATTTGAATAAAAACTATGATTTTCATGTAACGTGAATATCATACAAGGAATTTGGAAATAAACGAGTTATTCGAATGTTTAGACCCAATTTCAGCCTAAACATCGAACTTTATTCGGAGATTAGTGAATCTAAACTTTGAAAATTACTTTACTTTGGCACTTGTTAGACATAATCCTCAAAATCATATTGCGTGTTATTTTACAATTACAGATGGAACGTGTTGGGTTATCATTAACAAGAAACAGCAGCAAAGAAGCAATCAATTTAATAACTACTTATTCAGCAGAATTGTCTGCTATAATAACCTATGATAAAATAAAAAAATTATGAATTTCGATGTATACAATGAGAATTATTATAGTATAACAAGTACAATAAACACAATAACCCATAAAGTGTTTTGAATCGTCATAAATATTTATATTCTATACCATATTGCGTGATATACATGAATATTAAACAATGCTGATGTTGTTGATGATACAATCAAACCGGGATGTTGAGAACGGCATCAAGCAGATTTTTGTGGTTGAGTTTGTGTGGAAGACATAAATAGCGAAATACGTAATGAGATATGAAGGATAGAGTAGTGATCGAATAATATGAATCATTCGCGTGGCGAAATAAGCACTTATTCATTGTGAAGTGTGTCGATAGAAGTCGATTTTATTTAACAATGGAAATCGCGATAAAACATCAGGTGGTTTTATTTTGTTTTGTTTGATGGAATGAGTGACAAGTAGGGTTGTTATTGTGTTTAAACGAAAAGAAAATTAGGAAGAGACATTTCAATTAATGCTGGGATTTTTGCATCAGTTCGTATAATTTCTAATTAAATTTTAATAGAACGTAAATATTATACATTGGTGTATTTTGTTTACCCAGTATTTTTATCGAAAATAGATATTATTTTCGGTACAACAGAAACATTTAATTTTCATGTTTTACGTTATAAACCGTTCTTACTTGTCTACAAAACATGAAGAACGTAAAGTATTTCATATTATTGTTTTCTGACTTCTAGCTGGATTATTTCTTGAATAACAAGGAATATAACAGTTTTGGTTTTCTTATTAGTATTAAACTGTTTGAAAACGTTAGAATGCATTCCGAGATGAATAAAATGCAGTTTTCGTATTTTGCGTCCTCCTAACAGTAACCGGTTCTTACCTGCAACAAAGTTGGGTGTGCGCTGGTGTGATCTATGACCTGTGTCAGTTTATTGTCTTTTGTGCACGTTTACGGTTCGCATGCACTCTTGCGCTCCTATTTATTTAATCAGTACACAATCGCTCACGTGTGAATTTGTTGGGCTGGTGGCTTCGAGACGGGGGTTATTTGTGTCATGTCGCGCCCAAACAATGTTTTGATTTCAACAGCACTCCAAATATTTGCATTATTTGTTAGAAGGATACTGAAAGATGGAATTTAATTGAACATGTAAAATATCAATATTTAAGGTTGAATTGGATTCATTGGAGGTTGGATGACTTAATGAAATAGTTATAGTTAAAAACATATGATTGCTTTAATTCACGTATTTTGACTTGCATTATCGACTTGGATATATTAACATAACATATTTAGTTATTGAACATATTTGCTATCTATTTAAGTTCCAACTGTATTTTATTTGTAATTTGTTTAATTAATTCAACTTCAACACGAATCTACATGCTATTTAAATGCCAACATTTTTTCCTTCTAGCGAATTAAATTGTATAATGTTTCCAATCTGACTGTAGTATCTAATTAATTATTTTATAAATGTAAATGTAGGAGGGTGAAACGATGCAGTGAAGGTCATTAATCTGACTGCTGTAAAAACAGCAATACACTTGAAAATTGACGTTTCTGTAATGAGTAGTACATAGTTTTTGCAAACATTACGACAACGAAATGGCAACGAAAAGCTTAGAAGTAGTAATCGATGGAAGTAAACTCATTTGAAAATAAGTAAAATCTACTTTACTACTACCAAAGTATGTTTCAGCTGGAATGAAATTGACTTTGTTCTTTTTAAATCTTTTTAACAAGCTTCTACGGATGGCGTAACGTCAACACCCACGCCAAGTCGTGACCTGTACCAGTTTCATCTCTTTCTTGTTGGGCTCTTGTCACGTTTCACTTGCAATTTTTCCATTTTGCCACTGCAATTTTACATTCACTAAATCAAATTTTATATTCTTTGTCTCGAATTTCATCTTTTACGTCGAACTTTATTGATGTTAATTCTCGTATTTTACCTTTTGACTTGTGGCTATTTGCGATGTTTTTCTTTGTTGTTATTTATGATTATATATCCACGCTCGTTTTTGTTTTATTGTGGTGTTTTGTTGCTTTCTTCGCGTTGTTTTGTCATGCTCGCTTGCTTTGCATGTTTCGTGCATAATGTCTAGCTGCTTACGAGTAGTCGCTTATTGCGGGAAGCTTTTATCGGTGCAACATAATCGGATGCGCCATATGGTCGACGCCATCGTTGTACCTCGCGGTGAAAATAATTTCATCACACAGCGACGAATACTTGTATTCAGGATGTGGATCGCACTCATGGTGCCTGTGACTTTCCTCATATTACTCGTTTCGTTTTGATTTGAATATATGTACATATGCTGTACTTTATGTTAGTTAAGTCATTTGCAAGTGGTGAGACTTTGAGGGAAGTAAAGTGATGCAGCTGGTATCTAATTCGAATAGAAAGGGATTATGTTCTACCGATTTCGTTTACCAAATATTTCAACTACTTTGAATATTATTATATGGTTCTCATTCCAAAGAGAACTCATTTTTCAGGCTATATTATTTCTAGGCTTAATTATTGTCGGAATTTTTAAAGATATGCTGTTATTCATAAGAAAAAGTATTCAAATTGTTGTTAATATTTCAGATTATAAATTCATTTTATATATGAAAATTAATATTTACAATTGTTTTATTTTAAATTGTTGATAAATACAAATGAGTCAATCAAGACTAGTTTCTGTTTGAAGCCAAGTTAGTCATATAGGTCAGTCAGTCAGTCATGCACATATGCATACCTATCGGGCATGATGATACATATATAATTTGTTCACTCGGGTTTCTGTTGAAATTTATTTATACTTTTTACTACTACTTATTTATACATGGCTTGATACTATTGCTAGTGTTGTGGGTGTTAACTTTTAATTTTTATGTCACTTTTTTAATGTTACAATAAATCATTTTAAAATTTAGCCAACATGAGACGCATTTAAAATTATTGTTGATTTTAAGTTTTTAAATAAAAGAAATGAGGTTAAAAAATTACTAGAAATTGTGGTGGTTAATTATAGTGAGAGTGTCAAGTCTGAACTTGTTAATGTTGATTCTAAAGTATAGTTAATTTACTTTGGCCTCGTTGACCAAAAGTGGAGGAGTACAACTGTAAGACATAAAAAAGGTGCATCATTTAAAGGATCTTGATTTAAAAGTAAGAACGTATTAAAACACAGTAATTTCTAATGTTATACAAAAATGAATTGTTGGTTGAAGCTTATAACGAGGTAATTAGACTGACTTTGTGTGAACATTCTATGAAAGTGTTTTATAAAATTAAAAATAATTCAAATTGCTTTAACTTAGTGGTCAACATTAAATGTTTTCCTACTTGAAGTCTATCCTTTGTAGATTCTATAAAATTACAATATTATATTGAATTGTTTATAACAAAGCACGTATTTCAGCGATCATGACATGACTGAAAGTATAACGATTAGTAAACACGGTGCAAATGCGTTCCACATACCATTAACGTTTTTTCGCCTTTTTGAAATATAAACGTCTCACTTTTGTTTGTTTTGGATTTGTTTACTGGGATTTGGATACTGGCTTTATATGTTCTTTGGTGTGCAATGCATTGCAACACCGTGAAGCATTGATTTGTTACGAATTTACGAGAGTTTACCGCCTGAATGCACAATACACCAATGGTGTATTGTTTTGACTTCATACGAAAACCTATATAAACAACGCGTAATAAGCATTGAACGTAAAATATTACTTTGGCTGTGGCAACTTCTCTACTAACCGGTGATATGAAGAAAGTATGAAAACTAGAACAAAAATCGATAATAAAGATGTACTAGTATATGAAATAGTAGTAAATAAGGAAAGGAAAGGGAATGTAAATTACCGAGCAATAAGTTTATGAAATCACAACTACAGAAACTAATTAACGTATGCAATATTTTACGTAGTATTTTTTGTGCTTTTCTATGATTATTATTGTGATGTGTTGAGTAAAATTTGGAAAGCATGCGAAAATAGAAATAAAGTGTAAAGTGTTGAACATTGTAGATTATGACATAATTCAATTCTCTTTCGGTTCAACATTTACGATGTGAAACATGCTGAAAACTCCCAACTCGCATTAGATTAATTAGTTGCCGTGGAACTTAGAGGCGTTGTTATTGGAATCACGCCGGGATTGACTGAAGTGGCATGTTCAAAGCACGGATTATCATTTATCTATCGTCGGATAAGATTTATGAGTATTTTCTTTTGCTCATTGTATATCATTATATGTAATTATTGCATCATGTAATTAGAGATGGAGGTGAAAGCTTGTGGTCAGGTTAAATATTTTTATTGTTTGGCTATAAACAACGCAGTAGTAATACAGTAGTTGGTTCAATTTTTCACCTAAATTTAT
Organism: Diploeciton nevermanni; assembly: GCA_027575565.1. Classification (NCBI taxonomy): domain Eukaryota; kingdom Metazoa; phylum Arthropoda; class Insecta; order Coleoptera; family Staphylinidae; genus Diploeciton; species Diploeciton nevermanni. Next base: position 155,799 of record JAODIE010002553.1, read on the forward strand.
ATAGTTTGAAGGGAAAAACTAGATAGATTATGTCGAGTAATAGCGATTTGAGGGGAAGGTGAAAGTCGGAAGTGGGTCTTTAGTTTTCTGTAATATATTGGAAACCTATATACTAAATTAACTTTATTTGTGAGTTTTGGTATGAAATCAAGCGGTTAGTTTTTTTTTTTTCTTCCTTAGAGAAAAGCTATTTCCATCGACATTTCGTGTTTTGTGTTTCTACTCAGCACTTTACCTTACTCCATTTTCCTTCTTTCTTTCTACAATTCTTTCGCATTAGCAATGAACACATATATTCACTTGTGTTGCTCCAGAACGGAAAAATACTTCGTCACAGCATAAATATTCCATCCTTCAATACGTATAATGCATTCAGATGCTTATTGTAAGCAATATTCGTAATGTGCATGATGTGCATTGAGTCATTGCTGCATGTCTATTCCCACTCGGTGTATTTGCGCGTACAAAGGAATCAACATCTAGCGTCTCTATTGTCGCGCAAGATTGCGTCAACACGGAAACGCAAACGCTAATGCAAACATGCAAGCGTCGCGACGACGACGTGCACAGTACGCAACAAGCAATGCGTCGGCGACGAAGCCAAGGAACTGAGTTCGTTGATTGTTAATATGAATGTCGTTCGAGAATATGTTGAAGGCAGTCAGTGGAAACTGCAACCATTTTAAGTTTGAAAGATGAAGTGAAGATGGTTGAGTTGATTAATTACCTTTCAAGTGGAATTCGTGGATCATTCTTGCATTTGTAACAATTCAGCACTTTTTCAAACAGAGTTTTAGAGATTGAAATATGGCGGAAAAAATTTTCAATCTTATTCAGCTTTATCAGCTTTATAAACTTTCTATTCCATTCTAGGGCGGAAAGTTTCCTTTGTAAAAAATTGGGACGAGCATTTTTTTAATATATTTTTTATATCCCGGTCAAATTCTACCCCAGAAAGAGACTTTCGTCAAGTTTTTGAAAAGATAAAGTTTGCCTACTGCTTCCTTACGACGTGTCTGCGAAGACAAATTATTTCAATAATAAACTTTTTAAAATTGCCTTAACTTTAATTTAAAAATATAAGAATTATCTTACTTATTGATCTTTCGTTTAGATGGGAAAAATGAGTGGAAAATGATATAAAAAATATGTGGCATTTGCTAGAAATTTCTTACCTCCTATAGAACATAACTAAATAGTATGCAAAAAATGCAATGGAAATATGTTTAGAAACACACTTGCATCGTGTCTGCGATAATAATAAGAAAGGGGATAATCGTAAAGTCTTAGATTTATTTTATTACGTGCGATGTAGCTCTCAAGGTAGCTAAACAAGCCTACAAAAAGTTGTTGGATAAAATGGGAATGAGATTGCAACGAAAATGTTGCAAAATGTCTAAGATAATGTCATAACTAACTGAAATTATTGCAAATCAGGCAGGCAAATTATAATTCATTGGAAAAGAAGTTTACTATAACACATTTTTCATTCGGAGAAGGTATAACATTGTTGCACGTGACATAAAGGACTCTAATACTGAAAATCTTATAGAAACTAGAGACAGATTAAGCAATTCTTAATGTGCAGACAGAAATGTGATGTGGTTTTAGTAAAACATAAGTGCAGTAATAGAATATAGTAAAACTGCATACATAATAATGTAAAGAGAGTCAAGAGTTAGGAAAATCTTAACTTTACTGTTATTTCTATCACTATAGTCTACTAGAAGGCTGTGAAGAAGCCATTAAGGTGAAAAGGGTTGTAAATGTTTATGATGGGAACTTGCTGATTGCATGAAGACAGGTTGTGAAAACTGCAAAATGCTGTCTTGCGAAATTTGTCTAGTTACTGAAGTTTTACCAATTAATTTATAATTATTTAAATGTTAAAGAGGTGACATGTATACAACAAAGTGTTATCTTTTTGTTACAGGAACTTGATTAGTT
>JAODIE010002553.1:157845-184538 GCA_027575565.1 Diploeciton nevermanni
TTGGTTTGCAATTGTCGGGAATTTTCCGAATTCGTGTGTAAATTTCCAGAAACACGTCCGTAGTTGTTGCTTTTTTTTAATTGAAATTTTGTTGTAAGTTAGTCGGATGATACGAATTAAATTTTAATTAGTTAAATTACTTTTCTTCATAATTTAGTTTATTGCCTTTTCTGAATTGAAAATATCTTTATTATTACATTTTTGTAATATTCCCATAGTCTATTATATATTATTAGATTTTAATTTACTTTCTTCACTTGTCACTGATGTTCATTCCGCCATTTTCTTTGTGTGATAGTTGGATTGTAATTTGTATGTGACTGTGAAATTTTCTTCCAATCGCGATTTACCATCTCTTTGCTTTATTCAGCGTTCTATTTCCAGTGAGCAAATGTAGTTAGTTAAATTTTCCTCTCTCTATTCGAATTAGTTCACTTCGCTTTGACCAATCACGCCAATCTGATCTATTTTAATTTAATTTTCTCTTTTTTAATATCTAATAATCAATTTCAAATTTCAATTATTGCGTTTCCTTCCTCATCGTATATCAATCTTTTCTAATTAAATCAACTTTATTATTGCCATACTTTCATTAATTTTTTTTACTATAAGTTTCAATAGTCTTTTGATATTCAACTTTACAAAGTCAAGGCAGTACTATTTCATTACAACTTTTTTTTTCCTCACACATTCAATCATCTATGTTTGAATCTATTTTTTAGAGTTTCGAGTTTCTTAGAGTTTCTTCATAAGTATCTCCATTCAATTTCTGTAATTGCGCCACCAAGCAGCAAGCCGAAGATTTGCCGACTGCGGGCCAAGAAGGCAATGATTTCATTGAAACAGTTGAGAACATAGTAGCGTTGGTGGTGGAGTTGTATGTGAAATGGGATTTTGCTTTTTAATTAAATCTCTTCTTCACTGGAGTAGACAAACGAAGTTCTCTTCAAGCGCAAACAGATGCGATTGCTAGCGGGTAAAGTGCAATCGCAATCGCTATTGATAATAACCAACTCTCTCAACTACGTCAACTTAGTTGAATGCACAAACTCAACTCAATTTTGATTTACTAGCTTGGTGACGGTGGTGGGTGGAATTTGAAATGAGCAAACTGTAAACAATATAAGAATGGAGATGGAATTCTTCTTTTGTTGATGTTTTATTTTTAAATTTGTGAGTATGCAAATCATGAAATTGACGGTGTTCTAACATACCAATCTGGCCAAAACTACTGTCAATTATGCACATATTAACAAATCCAATATTTGGTCGTGATTTGAATGATAACGTCTGTTTTACGCGCGTAATTGCACAGATTTCATGATGCTACTGATTGGTGCGACACATCACATTAAGTTCGCGGCGAGTTGTGTGGTGACGGTGGCGGACGCGGACGCGGACGCGGAAATTCGATGACGCGTGGTAAATGTGTGCGCGGAATGCACAGCTCTTTGTGCGCTTGCCGCCGCCGCCAACATTACGACCAACTTGGCATCTGCCGCACACATTGCACACATATTGTATACACGTTTGCGGATAGTTTACGATGGCGGAGAAAGGACATCAGCAGCACATTTGTGCAGCGCGAAATATGACTGATGTGGATTTATATCAGTTACATTTACATGAGAGAGCTGTGGTGTTCTGGGAGAATGTGGGAGTGGTTGTGCGATGTAGATGGTCTGCGTACTGCTTGAGATAGTTGTAATAAAGGAAGCTAAAAAATTTATTTTCTGCATGGTTTTTACTTGCATGCCATCAGTGGAAGGAAATGGCATTGTTGGGTGCTTGATTGAGTTTATAGTAGGCAACTAAAACACAGATATGTGTTGAAATGTTTTTTAATTAATTAAATTGCAATACTGAACCGTTTTTGCATTTTTTCAATATTTTTGTTTCAGGTAAAATTCCTCAGCATATATAACCCAATTTGCGACTATACATTAAACAAAATAAGTCGTTTATTTAATAATCTTTATTATAAATATGCGTTAAATTTAATGTGAATCATAAAAACCCTACGTATTGTAAGCAGAGCGCTGTTTGGACGCAACTCTGAAACAATTTCACGCTTTCACGTTGTCTACTATTTATGCGTCTTTTCATACGCGCTTTATATGCACCTTTGAAAGCGGAAGTGGCTTAAAATATTACATTAGCTTCCGTTCTCTCTCCAACATAAAGCTCGCTACAAAGGCCAGGGATTATTCGCAGTATGCCCACCGGAGATTAAATTTATTTACCAACCAAAAACGCCGGCGACCGCGTTGGATATGCGTATATTTGAATTTAAACGATAGCTCGGGGTTAGCGGTTGATTTTTATGCGAGGGGATACTAATTTAAATTTTAGGAATCCAGGTGATATTGATCTATTTTCGGGGAATTTATCTGTTTTGGTGGATTAGGTAAATGTTTTATTTTTTAATTGAAAAGGGGTACATTTTAGTGTTTAGGGATATGCTCTGTTATGCACCCCATTGCATTCTGCACTTTGTAGAATTTAGAGTTTACACTGTACTGTAGCTTAAACATCCCCGGCAATTGTTTTTGGGGATAATATCCCCGGTGCGGATGCAGTGTTGGCGGGGTCGTGCAGATAGGGGTAGTAATGCGTTGGTGGGACCACGTGACCACTGAGTCAATAGTTGCTTTGTTTGCGGATCTCGCGACCTGATAGAGGGGTGTAGGCGGCCAGACTAATAAATTTCGATCGTCTCGAATTTCGTTGGGGAAGTTTCTCGCGATTGCTCTTTCAGTATTGCAACAAAACCAAACCTAAAACAAGTATACTAATAGGGGTGGAAATATTTGGGATTTAGTTGAGGGGTATGAGTGAAGCTGCGGGGTATAAAAGGGTAGAAAATTTTGAAAAGGTAAATCGAATTTTTGAAGTAGAATTTACAATTGTAGCACTTGGCATTCACCTTGGGAACAACTAAGTTACAAGGGCGGCCATTAGAGGGTTAGGGTTAACCACAGAAAGGAGTAACATAAAACAGATAGGAGAATTGCAAAGCCTTCAAAATAAATTACACATTGTAAAACTATTCCAGGCCGTATACAATTGAATAGTTTATAAATTCTATGTTATTGAAAGTTGACAATATAAATTGTTTTTGCCTTGATTATAAATCGTTGACATTCGATCTAATGCAAAATACTACCCACAGTTTTCTTGCAAATATTCCTAACTCTTTTAGAAATCAATAAAAAATACACTTTCACAATGTTCTGCATTGTATAATTATCACACTGTTAACATTTGCATTACTATTATTAAACAATCCGCATTTGTACGACAATCTGCATGCACTCATGCTTTACATATCGGTAGCAACAAGCATCGAGTTTATGGTACGCATTGTTGCTTCATATTTGATTTATGGTTATGTAAATTTGAATATTACTCGCATTAATGCATGAAGAAATTATTAAAGGTTACAAAAGTTAGAATTTGTTTCATCTACTTCTTGATAGCAGCAAGGTTTATACAAATTTGTGTTTATGTCTATGTGCTTTGTGTATTCAAGTTTTTCGTGTGCCTGCAATCGTAATTTTTAAAACAATCCAAAGTTTTATGGTTGTTTGATGTTTGCCACTGGTTATTCTTTTACGATTTAATTATATATTCATTGTTTTTTGATTTCCAAATCGTAAAAGTTAAACCATTCGATTGTAAATTGGATGAGAGTTTAATTTATTTTGGCATAGTGTTTTTATAACCTTAATGCTGCATTAGAATGGCTATAAATTTCTATAAGGTCTATTTATGACTATATTTTATCATTAATATAGCTACGTTTCTTTCCTTTTCATTTTCCAGTTCTTTTATGTTCCGGTGTGAATGAATTTTATATTCACAGGATTATATTCAATCTATAGGATTATAATAAATATAGCTGCATGCAGGACTGGAAGGCTTATTGTTCCGCCTCGTCTAGGATTTTCTTTACAGTTCATCTCACTCGCTGTTTTCCGCTTTTCATGCAAGTTTCTTGCCGATGTACCGAGTTTTTGTCATATTTTTATAACTCACACACTTATTTAGGGTTTTATTATCTTTCCTTTGTGGAAATATAGTTGCAGGGAAGAAAAATTTTCAATTATTGTGTTTTTACTTTTTCCACATATGTACTCTGGGTCTATAATAGGTTCATGTGGCATTGGGAGTCTTTAATCATAAATTATAAACAAGTAATAATAAGCAATAAATGTTGATGATATAAATTTAATTACACACTGGAAAACAATTCCAGAGCGTCTACAATTTAATTGTATTAACATTTTTTCTTTTCTTTTGGATTTTTTTTCTTTTGAGGTAATTTTATTTTTTAGTTATTTTGTCTTTTAATTGCATAAATATAGGATATACAGGAAAGTAAAAGGCATTAATACCGCCATACGTATTAGGGGTACATAATATTTTTTATTATTATATTGCTTAACTGTAGGACGTTCTATTAAAGGCTGGAAAATGTAACGAGTAGAATTAAAATTTTATTTTTTTTTCCACGATAGGCAGTAAAGGGAAAATTAAATTTTTAATGCGAATGAGTAGCATAGAGATGGAAGCGAACGGTTTATTAGTACATCATCTTTTATGTTCGTTTTATGCTGCTGTTGTTTTAATGCCAGTTTAAACAATATTTTTGAATATTTACTGGACTATGAATAATTACTACTATTATGTAATTTTTCTGTATAATTTATCATACTTTCTTTCTATTATTCAGGAAGTATAGGATATTGAAGAGCTTACGATAATAATGATGATCGCTTTAAACTAATTACACACAACTTTTCCGCGTGGCTAGCAACGCGTGTAAACCCATTTCTGAATTATTACACCGGCGCTCAGCAACTGCATGATTCACAAGCGTTATTATCTATACCGTATATATACTTTAGCAGACTTAAGCGCATCTTTGGAGGGCTTTGTCTTTGCGTCTTGGGTCGAAAAGTTTTTGATGCACGAACGGTTGATGCACCTAACGAACGACGTGGATAGCGTTATGCCAAGAGAGTTAACTAACTAATTAACGACCTTTAGTGTCATGTTTGTTGTTGTGTGATAAAATTTTATGATTTTATTAGGGATTATAAACGTACACAAAGCAAGTTTGTTCACATGTTGATAAAGTAACTGCAGTGTATAAACAAGAACTCAAACTGACGCTCATTATTTTGATTTGAATTATAGTATTAATTAATTAAGTTTAGGTTAATATAATGTAGTATAATGTCTAAAATTTTTGATTTGAATGCGTGTTTCATTGAAGTGCGGCTGTTGCACGTTTGGCATCAAAAAGCAGCAGGATATTCTGCTGGAAGTTAGGACAGCACAAGCTTCAAGTGCAGTAAGTGTAGAACGAGTGCACTCGTTCAAAATTCACAAAGTGCTCTGCGCAACGTGCAATCAGTAATGGACGCGCAGGATGGCGCACTGCAAATCACAAGCTATCATCATCAGCATTTGGTGATTGTATCATCATGCTATTTTAGTGCATGGACTGCAAAGAACAAGAAATGCAAATTCAAATAAACTGGATTATTCTTCTCATACTATGATTCAAGTTTAATTAACGGTATAAAGTTATGATTTCTAATGTTTCAACAATTTTTGATACTCAGATTTTACACGTATTTACGGTTAAAACAGCAGCGTTATGCTGCACCGAATGTATTAATTAATTATTACAGGGCGTTTTATACATTATCTTCTAAGCTTCTCATTTTCTAGTAAATTTTGAGTCTATTGAGTTTATTGCACATAAAATTTAAATCTAAGCTGATGTGAATACAATGAATCTAGGTCATGACTCTCATGACAGAGCTTTTCATCCTAGATTCACCTCTGTGCTTCCCACCAAACGGGCACGAAATGGTTAGTGGAGTCGCTCGGTTAAATTTATCTCTACCTCGCCTTCTATGGGAATTCTGGGTGTTTCCGAAGGGTTAACCAACTTTGCAACAAATGGATTAACTTTCTACCAGTTTGAGATAATTATATTCTAGTCAGTGCAAACTTTTACTTGGGAATAAAGTAAAATTTCATCTAGAAAACTTCAATAAATCTATAATGAGACTATTAAAAAGAAAAAATAATAATTAACGCTTTAAACAACAGTACCCTGAATTACTCTACAAATTAAATATAGCTTATATTTTTATTACCTATGATAACTCTAACATATTATCCGCAACATTGCCCAGTCGCATTGTCTAACTCATTAAAGCGTATAAACGACTACAATTAATCACACTCAGGTGTTTCACTTCTTTTCATTCTCTGCTGGCTTGTGACGGTACGCGGCGGCAAATACAGTAATCGAAGTGGGTAGATGCACATATGTATGCCTATGTAGCAATTTGTAGTAAACACATCGCTAATTAATCTACCTTATGAGGCCTAATGCTCGGTCGACGGCCGGTCGTGCGAGGAGCGATTACGGCCAAACGATTTTTTTTGTGCGCGGGAACGAGGGACGATTTGAACGCGACCTCAAACAGCATCGGTGTTGGAAGTGTTACCTTGTAACATTGAACTTTGTGTGTGGGATTAAAACAAGGAATGCCGACGCGTCATCGCGTTTATTTGCGAACAGGCAAATTCACGGACATTAATATTTATATTGCAATTCGAATAAGAACATACGCGTATACTGCGAGTGTGGATTCAGGATATTAAAAATTATAAATTTATTATTTATTAAATCAATTGCGGTTAAAAGATTTTCATTACTGACTTTTTTTTACTTCACTGATTTGATGATATAATAAAGAGATTGGCTGTTGTTTGCACTTTTAAAAAAGCAATCATGACTTGTTAACATTCAGCCTCTTGTCTATTCATGCCGAACCTGTTTGCTTTTTTATCCTTTAAATCTCCACAGGCTTGTTTGCGTTGGCGTTGTTTTTGTAATAATTTAGATCACGACGAGGACATTAACGGCAGGAGGGCGTCGCTCTTTCGCTGTCTTATGTCCAAAGTTCATCGGATACGAGTTTGAACTTTTAGGCGATACTCGTGAACTATGATGCACAAATACACAACTACACGGCGACCTGATCTTTCGTGAACTTAATAAACATTTTTCAGAATTAAAGTTCAAATTGTACCTTGGTTGTTGCGATTTTGTGATAAATTGTTCAATGCGCTGTGCCTAGGAACGCTAGACTTTCAACGCTCAAGACATTGATGCCCAAGAAAGAGGATTAGAAATTGTCTTATGAAAGTTTTATTTAAACATAGCACTTATATTGGATTCAATTTGTTGTTTTTTGTTTAGGTCATTTTTAAAGACTTAAATGTTTAAGGAAGAAAATTATAGGGTTTTAGTTTTCTTAGACCTCTTAGACATTGTAGTTTAGCTTTCATGTATTTGAATTTTTTATGAATTATATATTTTTTGCATTTCTTGGGATTTCTTTAATTCGCATTATGTAGTTCATAATTTTGCGGTCTGGTTTCTGCATTTAAAGCGTTTTGTACCCATCGCTTTTCAGGCAAATTTGCATTTTTAATGTATCTTTAACGCGCGCGGCTTCACTTTATGTGTTTTTTTGCACGCCGAATGTACTTTCATGAGACTAAGCACTAAGTACTTTTTTGATTATAGTTTTTTCATGAGGGCTAAAATATAGTCCGAAATGTATTCTAATATACATATCAAAGGATCATATAAAAATTTATGTTTTCTTCTTTAATAATGGGTTTTATTTAAATAGGATTTCTGTAATTTTAATCATCAGTTAATCAATGTTTTGCTCCTCATAACATATTCTTATTTTATATCATATCTTCTTTTCGCTCTCATCAGTTGCTTCAACATAGTATGCTTTAGTACGTTATTATTACTTTTTATTTTACTTACGTCACTCACACTGATTTCTCTTCTAATGATGTATCGCAATTATCTTGACGTTGAGTAGACTCGGAAGCAAACAAAATGCTAGCTGAAAACATAGCAATGTGAACCAATATTTAAATAATTGTAGCAACTCTGTCCCGACGTATCTCATATGATTACAAACAGTTAGGAAATTTTACCAATTTATTTTGAACTTTAAGAAACACCAGATCATGTTGTGAAACATTAGGAAATACTTTGAATGCACGTAACATACAGCCAAACATGAAATTCTTTGGTTTGTGTGTTGGGTTGTAGCTTTTTGCCAAATGGCTCTGATATGAGGCTAGGATGTGCGTGATTGCAAACTTTCAACACGCCATGAGTAGGTATATGTAGGCATCAAACTTTGTCTGAGGCAATTATTAATCAAATCACTTGCACGCTTTCTGGCACTGAACAATTTCTAGCAGGTGTACTTTGTTGCTGAATTGCAGCCAATCAGGGAAACTTTTCTAATAACAAGTTACGACCAAACGAACGTAAAGTTTTTATTATCTTAAAACACGAAAACAAACATGGTGCGAACAAATTCAACGTTTGTTTTCTGTGAGGTTGTTTAATTCATTAGTAATTTAATAAATATGTTTGGGTTAGAAAAGTTTGTTAATACGATATTAATTCAGCACTGGAAATTTAAACTTTTAATTGCTTGTTTTCTGTTTACAACTCCCTGATATTAACAAACTTTTTCGGTTGCTTTTTTCCATTTTTACATGGGTGAAAAATTAGTTTTGTTAGAGACAAAATAACTAATTAATTGGTTTTAAAGCTATAACAATACTTTGAGTTATGTTCTGAAATTTATTGAATTGATTTCAGCGCTTGATTCTAAATTAATTAACGTTAAACATTTTTCAGCTCATTCAATTTTTCAAGCTAAGTACTTGGGAACTTTTCGAGTGTTGATTTGTTTTGCCGCGAGTTTTACCATCGGAGTGTTGGATTTGGAGTTTAGGAATCCAAACCTAAGGGTTGGTTTTTATTTATTTTATTAAAAGATTTATTTTTATGCTGCAAATATTATTACATTTTAGATAGAAATATTTTTATTTGTTAATTATTTTTTGTTTAGGCTGTTTTTTATGACAGTCAGTTTTTATCGAGTCTAGACAAGATTTTCTCGACATGGGTGGAAAAACCACATAAATATTCGTTTTCCCGAAGCGTCTTCGACATTTCCGACACTTTCCGCATCCTCTACATCTTGCATATTTTCCTAGACGTCTCCTAACTTAGCATCAACCCTCTCACTACTTTCCATTTATTTCCACATTGCCCTTTATCTTTTATCATCCACCATTTTGTTTTGCACTTTTATTTTTATTCTCACTTTCATCATTCACTCTGAACTGGTCTTCCAAATTTAAAATAAATACATTTGCTGGCACTGTAGAGTTTTGTCTGTAGGAAATGTTGAAGTTTTCAACGCAGTAACTTTTTATTTCTACAGTTTAAGTTAGGGACGTTCTTCTCTTTTGTCCAAAGTAGCAAATCTTTTTTTACTTGGCGCAATAGTGTGAATAGTATGAGGTGGTTTCCATCACGCCAGCATATTTTCTTTTATGAGAACTTTCACCAAGGCGGAAAATGTGTCAAAGTAAGGAGGTTGAATAATTGGGTGGTTATTTATCACTTTGAATATTTTATGTATCGAAAAGTTTCACTGCAACAGTCCTCATTGAAATAGATTCTGCTGCGACGGGACAAATTGCGGAAAGTAAGAAGTGCAATTAAGAGAAATGAGTTACCGATAAGGAATAAAACATTAGTTTAATTCTATTGTAAAGTTTTTTTTATTTAAATTAATTACCAAACGTATATTAATATAAATATCAATAATGATCAACTGAATAAACAGTGCGATAATGGGTTTAATTATCATACTTGTTCACTCCACGTGTTTTCCCTCAAGCATTTCACATGTATTCGGTATTTTCGAATGCGGTTTATGCGTTGAATTTAATTTTAGTGTGATATAAATTTCATTATTTAATTAATTGTTTGCATTATGGACATGAATTGGACATACGCAGATGTTATTTTGATGGTAAAGAATATTATAATGTTTTCTGTTATTTATGAAGTGAAAGTATGACTAAGTAATGTGATAAGTTTTTTGTGATCATAAACAGAATTGCTGTCTTATAATACAACTCAATCAATTTTTTGATAAGATTCAATGTAATTCGTTCGAATTCAGTGAATTCGCTCATCAAACATTGAACCAGCTCACTCTGGCACTGGGTGTGTCACAATTGGAAAACGGGGCAATCATCCGTTGCCATGCTAGATTTTTTCCTCTTTTTGTTTTAATCTAATCTTTTTGCTTTTTATTGTTCCATTTGCTGCTTGTGAAAGGAACTTTAAGATAAAGATTTAGACAATTTGGGTCAAATTCGGCATTTTTCTTTGCTTATTTGGTGATAATTGTCATCAAAATTTAGATTGGTTAAACTTGTTTTTGTTTATTGTCACTTGTCATAATTGACTATTTTTTTTTTTCTGTTATTCATTTTTTTATGTTTCTTGCAGCTTATTGAAGTTCGTTCATAAGTTTACCTTTATTTCTTTGTGCCTTAGTCGTAATTTTCAGAGAAAATTCTGAGGGTAGATCTGTCGGCTTTGTAATTTGCAACGATTTCAAGAAATGTTTTACGACGCCGCCACGACAAAGCGCTATCGTTGCTCCAGAATGCTCTCTAATTTGGAAATTTTGATTAATTAGTTCATTTATATGCTGGGTGGGTGGTGGTGCAATAGCATAGGATTAACCAGCTTGTCTCTTATAATCAACTCTTCAAAAGACTTTCTTTTTTGCGTCTTCTCTCAATTAAACATTTAAGTTAGTAAAATTATTTAAATTTTAATTGGCGATTAGAAATTTAATTTATCTTGATTACCACGATTATATTCTGTTCTTTAAACTTTGATGATATGATCCTTTATTTCGCTTTCTTTGAACAATGTCATCTTTGATCAATTTTTTGTGTTCTACTTTGAAAATCTTGTAACTTTCACATTTGGATTGTATTCAGTGGCGAATTTTTCCCACAGCTCAACGTGCAACGGCACTGCGCTTGTAAAGTTTTACTTTATTGTTTTATTGTTTCGCATAAGCAAGAACAATTTCCAGCGCAACGCGAAATGCTCTCTCATGATTGCCGCATTGCATGTTTTAAGTTCGTTTACCGCTCGCGGGGACTTTTGTCTTTTTATCTAACTTGTTCGAAATATGAGCTGTTAGATTGCTACCAAAACCAGATATTCTAAACTGCCTTCAGTGTTTTGTAATGCATTTTGCTGTGAACTTGATGGTTTCATTGAATTATTTCATGGATTATGTGTAATATCAGATTGAATGACATGCGATGCTTTTGAAATTCCTGTCAAGAGTGAAATAGATGGCTTTAGTTCAAAATTACTATGCTTACTTTGAATTGAGTAACATTATAGTTATAGTACAAGTATAGTACACATTTAATATGCCTGCATATGAATATGTTGTTCCTGGGAAGGTGCATTACATTGTTTCATATGTTTCATGTCACCTCACCACATGGTGTCAGAAAATATATGCGTCTTCAATCCTATTGGTTGGTAAATTTCATCACATTCAAAATAAAATATGATTTAGTGATAGACGATCCAATAAAAGCATTATTGCAGTCTAGAAAAGTTTCCGTAGACTTCGGTATATGGCAATGATGCGGGATTTGTTGACGACGCTATAACATTTCTGCGGGTTCTGAGGCTTTTAAATAATTTTGCAATGGCATTTTTACGCAAATATTACATTTCCTTGCTTTGCAAACTCGGTAAAACTTGTCCCACGACTCAAGTGGATGAAATAATTCACCTCTTGAAAGATCATATATATAAAAAATAATCAACAGAGAATAAAAGACTTTTTGTTTGGGAATATGACGAATAAAGTAAATTATTTCGTATCGGGTTTCATTTATTAAAAGGTTTTCAGTGAAATGCATTTACTTTAATTTAAAAATGGTTTTTGGTATAGAGAATATACCTATAACATGCTCATGCGTACTATGTTGTTTGGCATTGATTCTTTTCAGAAAACTTGCTATTGTGGCGTTTTCTATCTTTTTCGTAGCTTTTGTTTTTGGTTGGTTTCTATATTGCTTATTCTAAATCCGTTATTCACTTGGAGACTTGTTTTTCTTTGTACGAAGCAATGCATCACACTTTTGTGCCGGAAGCTGTCACTTTTAACAAACACAATGGGAATAAAAACTTCGAATGGAGTTGAACTTGAAGACACATGCTTTCTGAGCTTCAAAAAGTACTACAGATGGATATTACTATAGAAAACTAAAACAAAAAGTTGCAGACTAAAAAATTAATATTATAAACTGCTAAACATTACTTTTACTTTAACAGCAATATTTAAGATTTTTTTAAAGATAATTATAGATAAAGATAATATTTAAGATAATTTTAGATTGATGTTTATTGATTGATCATGATTGAATTAGAATTTCATTTGTAGTTTATCACGTTTTATAATAATCTACCCTTTTTTGTTATTTTAATTTTCTACATATAGAAACTGTATATTATATTACATTTTTCATACATTTGGGGTGGAACGATTACATTTTTAAATTTTATTAACATTTCTTTCTATTTCAAAGGTTACTTATGGAATGTAATACGGGTTTCATTGAAACAATTCTAATTTTCTTAGATATTTTATAGTCTGTAGTCTATCTTAAATGGTTGATTTTTAAATGATTGCCGAGCTTGTGTAAAAATTTCGTTAATTTGAAAATTGCGAATAGGAGGCGAAATCCGTGGAAATCTATTCTTATGGGCATATATTTCTCTTTAAAAGTTTTTCCTCTCGTTCCAGGATTGGAGTTACATGCGTTTCGGATATCTGTTTGGCACCATTATGTTGCGAAAAGGCATATAAAAATCGAAAAGTAATCTTCTATAAATTCCAGTGCACTTGGATGTGTGTTTTTATAGGTTTCTGTGTTTTACAGGACTACAGTTAATCGATGAAAAAGATGAAGTTTATTATGTTGGGATAATCATATTTTTTTATTAAAACTTGGTTGATATCAGATGGAGAACGGAAACAGGATCGTAATAAAAACAATAATATTAGGATTTTATTGTTGTTTTTTTTTTCCAAATGGTATCATGAAATGCAATAGGGCATAAAATAAAAACAGATAAAGATACAAATTGGAATTTGCAATTAAACAATAAAATGTGCAATGCCACAGAAACGCTATTTTAACGTTATATAACATTGCAAAATGTTTATCAATAGTGTTTGTCTATTTGAGATGACATGAAGTGATTTTAATGACTTTTCTATCAATATTCTTGTTTTCCTTTTTCTCTATTCGTAACTTCTCCAGTAAAAGTCGTAAAATATAAAATGACTACGACATTCTCGCTCTTGGCCAACGGCCAGAACTCAAGGCCAAAAATCAAAATAAATTTCATTGCGAAGTACTTAAAACTAAAATAACTCTGCGCGGTCTCAACACATATTCACAGGGACGATATGCAAGGCTATCTTTCGACAATATTCATAGAATAGCAAAAAAGCAATGCTTACAAATATGGGCCCGTAATTCCAGCATGCCCAGCGGGGAAATGCCGAGACGCAATGAAACGTAAACTAATGCAATGTAAAGTAATGCAAAGTAATGTAGAGTAATGTAAAGCGATGCGGAGTTTGGAAGAGGACAGCCAATACAATGCCATTAGGTATGTATATCATCATTCGATATTCAGGTTGCTGAAAAGTGCAATAATTTCTGAAAGGCTGAACTTTTATTGCGGGGAAATAATGCAGAGCGCTGCGATAAAAAAACGGATTGAATTCAATCAAAGCCAACTTGTAGTTTTATAAAATATAAAAAAACTAATTGGAGCAATGGAGAACATAAAATGGACAATGTAAGGGGTTTTTGTAATTGAACTAATGTAGATAATAGATAATGGATGATTTGTCATGTGTATCACAATAAACAGTATTCAAAATTTATAATGCACGTACTGAAATAATTGAATTCATGTAGCGTGACGAAGATTGGCTGTCAGCGAGATGCATTCGTGTTTAACACGTGTCTAAACAGATTTCCAATTTGCGAATTTGACCAGTCTGGATTAAATTAGGTAACATGTATTGCGAGCATTGTTCCATGTCGGTTGCAATACATTACACATGATAATTATCGGCTGAAACAGTTTGAAAGATATAGTGACTAAAAAATGTGAACATGAACCGTTCTGTTTTTTGTTAGATTACCAAATGGAGATTGACATGTAAAAGAATATGTTGTCAAACTCGTAAGTCATTATCTCCAATATTATCAATAGTTTCAACATGTTGCACCCAGACGTATCAGTATTTTTCGCATGAACGCGTTACAATTGTTTATGGAACGCGCATGGATTTTTCATTTTCATGTTATAACAATATTCTCTTGCGCACTAAAATTTGGCTATTATGAGCGTTTCATGCGGATGGAATTGGGTTGGACGCAAGTCGGATGGAATTCAACGAAAAAAATGCTTAATAATTTATCGCGGCAATGCACCTGTACCCGTTTACTACAAATATGGATGGTTTTTCATATTTTTTGTAATTGTCTGGATAAATGCAGTATTTTACGGACGCGTTTATAGCAGATGTGGAATTGTCACGATTTTGTATGTGCTCGTTTCCGAGCTTAATGAGTTTTTCGTGCGCAAAATTATCCGAGCTTTTATTGGTAATTAATTTTAGTATTTTCAAATTCTTCATATTTTTAGGTGTTTACAATTCTTTTTTTTTTATTTAAATAACTGTAACACGTTGCTAATTAGTACTATCTATCCAAGTGCAGTAATTATCACTTGTTTTAAGCGCAACTGCATTTGTCTATTTTTAAAACTAACGAAAATATCATCCGCTTGTTAGCATTAGTTGATCTAAACGTTGTCATTCATGAATCGTGACGAAAATGGTAATTGCTAATTGGAGACACTTTATGAGGATGCTCGTTTTTATGCTAACCCGTTGACACTCTCGTACTAAGTTCTGCCACACTTGTGCTTTTTTGAAAGCTTCGAGACTGTTGAGGTGTGTGGTGGTAGTCAATGCTGATTGCTGATGTTTTGGTTGTGTGCCTAACTAGTAAGTGATGTTAATTAGGGTGTCTATATCTGATAGTTGGTAACTGCAATTAGGGTAGTATTTTGAATGGTAGGTAAACTATTTGATTGGGTTACTTCTTGTATGATGAACGAGAAAAATTGAGTGATGGGTGACAGTTTTTAATTGGATCTTCTCACCAGTTATTAATTAGTTTTTACGAAGTTTAAATAAGCTGTTTTTTATCTTTTTGTATCCAACAAGCTTTGAGGTGTTGTCGTTATCATTCAAAGCTTCTTTAATGTTTATTGTTCAGCAAAGTTTTTATATATAAAGCATTAATGGCATAAATTAATTTTATTGTTTACGAGTGAATGCATCTTTTGCCAAACAAACAATTATGTTGTAAATTTGTAAATAGAAATTGTAAGTAGAACAATAGCTTATTAATTGTTTATAGTTGCAGGTGTCGAAAACAGGAACATCTTATAACTAAAGTGCCAAACAATCTCTCAGAAGTAATTAACTAACAAAGAAAGGATCGCAAAGTTGGATATCTGAATGAACATCTTTAAGAAGAAGGTAAGGTATATGAGATTTTAACTTTATGTACTTTTTTCTTGTTGACTATTTATTTTGCTTTATTTACGTCTTGTCAACAAGCATCTTATGTTTGTCATACAATTCTTATTGTCGTACAATGAGAAATGGCAATAGACACTCTTTTATATGTTTTCATGACATTTATGCTTGAAGTTATGATGCATTTTATGTTTTCTATGTTTATTTCTGTGTTTTAGAGAATTAATTGAGATATCTCCGGTTTTCAATACATTCAAGGATTTACGATATAAATATTGTCAAATTAAGTGGATTTTGAAAATTAATACCGAATAACAGTTAAATCTAACAATCAAAATGATTTATTTATTAATTGCGGCAGTATAATTAGTTGTCAACTCATGCAGCAATGCTATTTGAGTGCCTAGCGATTGCTTTTTATGATGTACCACGCTGGGAAGTGGCAGCAGTAGGAAAAGCAGCGATAAGGTTGCATTGCGGCATCGTAAAATTGGGGATAGTTTATAATTCCACACTTCTTGTTTTTGTGGGTGGCATTCGGTTCCATTTTATTTCGGTTGTCAACTGGGATTGGAAGTGGTAGTCTTTGATATGAATTTAGCGAATTAACTGAATGCGAGAAATATACACACGTTTCCTAATCGTAGCGAAAGTTTATTAAACTATGTGTGATTGTAAACGTATTATACTATGTGAAAACTACTAGTGACTATATTTTAAACTTAGGATATATTTTGATTTTTTGAATTTTATTTTAGCAACACATTTGACTTTTCAACAGAGGCATTTATTGTTTGACTAGGAATGCAAAACATGCAGAGGATATTACGGTATCTACCACTAGCTTTTCGAGCACATTCTGTTTATGTGCTATTTATATTCAACCCTCTGTCTGTACCTTGGAGTCACTCTCGCTATAAGCATCGAGATACGAGGAAAATTTAGTTTGAATTGCAGTCGATAGTGTGTGGAAACAAGCAAGCTGTCACTGTTTTAAAAGTATTTTACATCTACATTGGTACAAGCTCTGATGTGTTTGTCCTTTCCAACGTTGTCGCCTTCATTTTCTAGTAGTTTTCCGCCAAATGCTACTTCAATGTCTACTTGCACTTTAAAATGGAATGCATTATTCTGAATATATAGTTTTTTTAGTTTTAGTTTTTTTTGATAAAAGATGGTGACACTTTTGTCGTTCAGAAAGTGTTGGAAATATTACTATTTCAAGTTGAAAAGCTTAGGTTTTATAGACGTAGTGGAGAAGACTGTAATGGTGGAGGCGCTGGTTGCTACAACTGTAAATAGCTTGGCGTAGTTATAAGAAATAACAAAAAACACTTATAGTTAAATATAATTTTATATTTTTGATGTTATTTGAAGCGAAAGTGGGAGTAGTAGGATACAGGAAGAGAGTGTTATTCAATTTTGTCAATAGTATGCCTAGTGTAGGCTTGTAGCATAAACCAAGTTTTTGTAATGTTAGAAAAGTTGAATGTACTTGAGAATACATGTAAATAGATTTAGAATACTTAGATGTACAATGCCGAAATGTAGAGTATAATTATTGTGAGTGTATTGGAAACAAGTTTGGGGAAATATAAAGTTGTAGTTTTTTGCATCAAGTTAGACCGTGTCTCATGTTTGCTACGGGCTGTAAACTTATAGAGGAGTTTTATAGGAAATTGCAACAATTTTGAGCAGTTGGATAGCTTTACTTTACAATACAGATTGCATTTTATTGTAAAGCAAAAAAATGATGAATTTAGGTGTATTTTATGTTTTAATTTGTTAGATTCGTTAAATTTAAATGTGAGGTAATCACAATTTGATTACAGTTATTCTTGTTTTTAAATTGTTTTAGTAAAGTAAATTTTCAATAAGATTTTATTTGGGAGATTGTATTTGTATTTTTTTGTCCTTAGGACTTAGGAGTACTTGCTCAGGGATTCTGGTCTTTTTAGTTCTCTTTATTGTTTTATCTTTTATTCTATTTGGGTTGGTACGTCCTACTACTTAAGGGACCATTTGTTATTTTTTGTTGTCAATCCTCTCCAATTGGAAGCTTTCTTGTCCAATTATTTTATCAAGGCGCGTTTACATTTTCCACGCTATTCTTCTGATGCTCACAGGTATTTGGTAATGGTCTTGATGTGTGGGACTTGCTTGAGTTTCCATCAATTTTTTTGGGGAATACTTTAAATTGAGACATTTTTTATAGGTTCTGTTTGTGTTTTTATAGAACTTTTTATAAAATTTATTTGATTTTTTATTGACTGGTAATTGCACTAGCATTATCAGTGAAGGTTTTTAAAAAGGATTTGGGAATTTTTTTTAAATTTTAGTTGTACAACGAAAAATTGTAGAAAAAAAGGAGAAGAGAAAGCGAACAAGAAAAACTTTTAAATCAACTTTTTGCTTTTTTTAAACACCTACCTTTTGGGAAACGGAAACATCTACACTCCAGTCACACTTTTTATTTTTTATTACAATATCCTAGCCTGAATGCCTCAGCATTTCTCAAATGAAAAATATCATTAGTATCCTCTAATTTTATGGGTCTTCAAGAGGGTAAAATAAATTACTAACCAAAAATGTAAAAACTTTGCCAAAGTTTTAACTTTCTTAATAATTTTAATTAGTTTTACAAACTTTGCAGTCTGGATTTTTTTATTTCTTAAATCTGTAATAGAATTAATTGGTTTGCTTTTTGTTTTGAACAGTTAAATTTGCTATTGTCGACTAGCATTACATTTTGTTTTTCTTTCTTATCTAATTTGATTGCTAGCTGGGTTCTGGTGGAGTGTTATTCTTGTTATTTAATTTCGAGCATTCTCTTCTACTGCTTGCAGTGTGTTTAATTTATTTGAGTGAATGAAAAGTCTGCATTTTCTGATTTGTCGAGGTGTGTTGGCAAGGATTTTACTTGCATTGGAAATAGAGTGGAAATTTAAATGGAGTGATTTCGCTTGACAACAAGAAGAATGGTGAGTGGGGGGGGGGTTATTGTATAGCATTTATTCTTTGATAAATGAATTAAAATACACACCTGGGATTTGTCAAATTCTAAAATTTAATGAATTCAATTCAATATTACTTTATTATCTTTAATATAATTCTAAAATTTGATCTTTTTTACGCACAAGCTAACATTTTAATAACAAAAGGTCATTCACTTACTTCTTTATTCATCAATTTCATACGCGTTCTTGCATTTTTTGCGATAAGAATTTTTAATTAAAACATTTTTTAACTTTTTCTTCTATGTCATCTATTTACGTCGGGTTTTTGTCTTCTTGCGAATGAAAGCGTATTCAACATTTCGCCGTCATTGTTCCTGCCTTGCATGCAGGCGAAAAGCTCGAATGTGTAATGCTCACCCGCAAAGGAATAGAAAAAGCGAAGAGTGAAACAAAGTCAGAAAAAACTTATGTTGATTATTGTCATGGGAGAAAGAAAGAAAAAAAACAAGAAACTAAAAGTATTGCACAGATTGGCAATTAATATGCATCCCAGTCTGGGGTGCATCTGTTCATCAAATATCAGACGCCTTGATTATATGTAAATAATAGTCTGGCAAGCTAGGAAGTATATAAATACGTGACGAGGTAAAATATTTAGTTAAAGAAGAACCAACTTAAAATTGTGTTTAAATTTCTTTGCTAGGATCACGTCATATATATAATAAAGTTTATAATTAATTTTAATTATAACTTTTAATAATTTATTTTTAATTAAGAAGAATTTTTAATAACTAACTATATTTTTTATTTTGTTTTACTTTTTTAGCGTATGTTTCATCTTAGTAGGGATGTCACGTTTTTCTTAGCTGACAGAATCAGCTCTGCTCCTTTGCATCTTCCAACGCAAACAAACAAGGTTGTAGATAAAAGCAGAACGGCATGGCATGCATATTTCTATAGTGTGGGTGGTTTGTCGCTCACGTTGCATCTTCGCTTACGTTAGCTACATTTCTCCCGTGTCTCCATTGGCGAATTGGTGGAGGCGCCGTCAGATGCATTTTATGCTAGCGGGCATACAGATTGCCGGATTAGTTATTAATAGCTAACACCAATGTCACGAAACCCTCTTGCCAAGGACTTCTTTTTTAAGGCAAGCACACGGGCAGGAGAAACGCTTGAATGCGTTTTCATGCATGAATGCACGACGTGAATCGATTTTAATTTAAGTTTTCACTGAATTTTTTAGTTTGACGATTTTTTTAGAAAAAGATAAATATTTAATTAAATTTAGTAATTCACAGAAATATTTAGACAGTGTTACTTTCAAAAAAGACTGCTTTAAATTAGACTTTTGTTTAAATTTAGGGTTGCGATTTACAAAGGAATCAAAGAAAACCTATCAACGCAACCCCTTATTTACTGTAAATAGGCACAACGCGTGTAAAGAAAAGCGTGACTTACAATTCTATTCACATTTAGATTTGCATTGATTTTACTTTGTTATTTTCTTTCTACTTTTGTGCTACCCTTTGTATGTTTATTGCCTTTGTTTTGGTTGGTTTTTGAAGAATTATTGCGACTCAAATGGAATCATTTGTTGGTGGTTATTGAGAGAAAGCATAAGGAGCAAAATTCGGCTAATAATGAGTATAACATGGATACAAATGGCTACCAGGAAGGTAGAAAGTAGAATAATTGTAACAGAAAATGAACAAAAACGTTTGATACAGTGAAATACTGGGAATGAAAGAGAATCTGGTTGGGAATCAGAGCCCTAGAAATTGAATAATTAATGGATACTCTTTGTTAGGTTTAAAACTGGTGATTAAGGAAATTGAATCAGTGTATCTTTGGCATTATTAGGGATATTTTTGTGTTTGAAACAAAAAAATAAATTTTGACTTTTTACATAATTAAAATATATTTATAGCTTTTGATTTCGATTCTTTTATGTTGAAAATTAATTTATATTGAGATGTACATAAATTTACAAAAATTTACAAAGCATTACAATGCTTCATATAAAACTTGCTCAAAACAAGATATAAAATTGTTGATAGTCTAGTTGTTGCTAGGAGATATTTAAATACGAGTACATCCTGTTTCACATTGTTTCTTTTGCTCTATTGCTTTCTAGCATACATTCTTTTCTTGATTTTGTTTTTTTTTGCATTGTTTGTATATTAAGGTAATTAAAAAAAGAGAAGCTAATAATAAAAATCATTACTACAATACAATAGAAATTAAACTGATTGACACAATGCGTCAAATGTTATTTTCAGAAGTATAATATTAATGGAAAGTAAAATTAAATTTGATAATTTATATATTTTATGTGTTGACATGTGGAAATTTATAGGTTTTTTGGTATAGTTTTTTATGGATTTTTATATTGATATGAATAAAGTTAGGACAAAAGTTTTTGTTACGCATAGACTGCACAAAAGTTTGAGAAGTAGTTATATCACGTGAGAAAATAAAAAAAACACACGGAAACACAATAAATAATAAAGAAGCATAAAAAAGGGAGAAAAACACAAAAGGAAATATGTGTAAATAAGTGTTGTTAAGGGTTTGATGGTTATTACACCAGTTATCACATGAAAAAAAGGGTCTAAATATTTTGGGGAACATAAATATGTTATTTTGTTAAACTTATTTTGTTAAAAAGAACAGGAATTCAAGAAGTAATTTAGGAAATATTTACACAATATAATACGTTACTGAAGTGGTTTTTTAGAATACTTTATCATTTTTTAGCAGTGTAAAAGAACTTTGCCACGTTTTTTATATTTATTTCAGTAGTTTTGTATTGCTTTGTTTCACATTTAATTTATGTTTATGTCTATCTACACCAGTCAACTGGACTTTTATTTTGTTCATCCCTTGTGGGCACTTCCATTTCAGCACTAGTAACTTTCTTATTGTGTCTCAACAAGAAAACGTATTGTGAACAAGCAAGAAACATTTTCGCAGCGTGCTTTTTATTTCACAGACAAAATTTCTATTTCTGTTTTATTTTTAAAACTTGTTTTGGGTTAAGACAACTGCTATGGATGAAAAGTCTGACGAAGAGCTGAAAAACGACGCCTCCGACAACATAAATATAGTATAAGAGTGTAGCATACACTTGGGAAATGTTTACAAATGGTATAATAATAAAGTAGCACAAGCAAATTTGAATAGAAGTACTTAATTTATAAAGAATTTATGAATTGCAATATTGAGAGGACTTGAAGTGATTTATATACTCTTAAGTATTACGATTAGTTATTCTTGATATTTTCTTAAGTGTTTTGAAACGAGTTTCGTACTGCGAAGATGATTTTGTTTACATTTCTTGGATGAGTAAGCACAGTGCTGATTGCGATGGCACCATCAGAAGAGTGGTGGTATTCGTTATTGAGTTGAGCTTGACTCAACTTTATTTTCTTATCTTTACAGACTTTGTGCAGGTAAAATTTGTGATACGTTTTAGTATTGTGTTAGTCTCTTGTTTTGTGCGATTCGATATAGAAGAAGTCTTTTGAACATTTTGTGCATTTTTGTAGAATTGTTTTTTTATTTTACCTTTGTTTAAATTAGTGTTTTTTACTAAACCATTTTAAGTGAATTGTGAATTTAATTATCACCTAATCGATCAAGGAGAAATATAAAGCTTAAAGGTATTTATTTAAAGGTATATATTTAAATAGGTATATAGTTAAAACATTTTTGGATGAAATGTCTGTAATCAACTATAAATGATCCGAATAAAAGGTTTTACACAAAATAGAAAAATTAAAAGAAGCGTACAATATTCTAGAATATGCATGCATGTGCATAGCTCTTGTATCAAAAACGGCTAAATGGAAACTGGAAGTGAGCGAACGAGGAGCAATTCGGATCATTTCCAAATTAAAGCATCCTAATAATCCATTACACAACATTTTAAACACAAACTTGTATTCAATAACTAAAATAATACTAATTGAAATGAGACATAACGAGTTAACAATAAAATTATCCCGACTGTTTAACTGCTATCAAAGAGTTTACCAAAAAAATTCCTCCTAATTTTTACACTTTTTCAAGTTTTCAAGCGCCGCTAATTACGCACATTCGAAAACTCCTACCCGATAAAAAAATTATTATAATTATTATTGTTTTTATTATTATTCTGTTGTTATTTTGCAAAGAACGATATTATTAACACTTTGCCTACTGGCACACCACGTTGGTGCGCAAAAATAAGATTGGAAAACCACGTTAGTGTTGCGGCTCCTGAGGAAAACTTGAAGGATACCACAACATCGTATACGCCTCATCATGATTCGGTTGATGGACTGTCCGGTCACTTTCACAAACATCAATTGATTAATGTTTTTCTGTGGCTGAAGGACCCTTGGTCGATGGTCTTGTACATAGCCGGAAATTTCTTCCAAGAAAAATAGTAGATAAAACAGCAGATACCAAAAAAGTCAACAAACGAGAGAAATTGAATAGATTTGTTTTACATCTCCCGATTGCACTGATTTACATGTGTCTTCTAAATTGTTTGCAATAACTTTTCTTAGACTTCTTCACAGTAAGGTGGAAATGTGATTTATGCTTTGTATTGTTAACAGAAAAACTTGATTCGGACTTATTTTACTATTTGGCAGATTTCAGAAAAATAAAATGCTGTATGTTGCATTGTTTTTATTCTTTTAGGTAATTATTGTCCAATTTACATTCGACTCTTATTTTTTTTAAATCTCTCATAAAAAAATCAACGGATTATGTCACGCGTACATTATTCGATTAAATAATTGATTGAAATTTAAATTTGAACTGCGGTTAACTCGCGTGAATAAATCGGGTTTGTTTTGTCGTTTAGCAAATGTGAGAGCAGGATAAACGGTGGCTGCAGGGGGTGGGGCAGGACGAGAGCCGACGTGTTTGTTGGCATTTGCTAGCAGCACCATCGCGTAATGGCTTTCGAATTAGCCGAGATTAAAATTTAATTAAGTTGGCTGCTTTTTTCGTCAATTCATGCCGCACTACGCGAATGCAATCAGTGCATTGCGCTTTTCTCAATTGCTGTTTGCTAGGTAAGCTCGTGTTACCAAAAACCTACCGCTCTAACGAAATATTTTTTTCTACCAATTATTTACGTCGGAAATTTACGTGGATGGTAGCGATTTAGTTAACTGAGTTGACAGTTTTATATATTTATTAAAAACGTTATAAATGAAGGAAAGTTAAAAGTAGTTTTTTTTTTTGGAAAGGAATTCTTTTTATTCTAGAGATTTCAACATGTGTGACAAAGTGACAGATGCAAAGGATGCATCTTTCGTCTTGTCTTATACTCTTGAAACATTCTTAGAAATTTTCTGTCAAAGAATAGAGCATATCAGGAAAAACTGTCAATTTATATGTTCAGATCATTAAATTCCATGCATTTTTAAGACTTCGTTGAAAGAAGTATAATGGCATCATATGGCATTCTTTCGACAGATTTCATCTTAAGGAAAACATTTTTAGAATTAGGATATTTGTTAATAACATAACATACCAATTTCTTTTACTTTCCTCTCGCTGGCTTTTTAGTTGACGCAATTTGACATTGTGAAATATTCCCCTTCATTTTCGTATCGTTCTTTTTTTTCTTCATTGGAAGAAGATTTTTCCTACCATAGTCCCTATTTTATTCTAGACATTTCTGTTACGGTTCCATTTTCTCTTGCTTGTCATTCCGATAGATAAAGGTGGGGATTGATTGGTATTTGCAGAATCAGGGACAGTGCACGAGCAATCAAAGCTCCGAAAACTTACTGAATGATATGAATTAGATGTGATTGCGTTATTTTGAAGAATTTACTGGAAAATCTTAAAGAATAAATTTTGTTCTTATTCAATGTAACGGCTCATGATTTGATTTGTTTTAGTTAAGCCAGAGTGGTTCTTTCAATTAATTTTTTATTTGTAAAGTTTTTTATTAATTTGCATAGTTTTAATATTTTTTAATTCCCGGAAATTGTAAAAGTTCTAAGAATAAATTGACTCAGTGGAATCAATTCCAGTTCTAATCTCTTGAAGAAACCTATTTTTGGGTTTAACCTGTTTTAGTTGACTATTTTTACGTACTTCTTATTTTCCAATTCTGTTACTCGAGACAATCGTAAAAAAATAAAGCATTTTCTCTGCTTGTTGGTGAATGGAGCTTCGGTAATTAACTGCAATTTTTTTACAAGTGTTCCTGGAGATAATAGATCTTCCGTGTTTACTTCTCTTTGAGAGGAATTTAACTGAAAGGCAATGAAAATAAATTTATCTTAAAGCGATATATTTTATTTACAAAAGAGGTAATTATCAAATTTTCTTATGAAGCTTTTTTTATTCAAAGTGTTTGAGTGTTGTCGAAGAATCCAGTTAGTTTAGAGAGTAGCAAACTGCATTATGGAGTGTTTAGAATAGAGATAATTAATCTTCGTTTTTTTTTTCGAGATAGATGATTTCAACAAATTGTCTTTATGTTCAAGATAGCTCAAGTCATTAGTGTTGGTAAAGGGTGTATCCATTAAGGACCTTTGATGGTACCTGGACACTTTGTGTATTTTTACATTGTCAGTTTGAATGAATTTGTTTCCATTTTCTCTCACTGGTAACACTATAACAACATTTCTGTGGTGTCATTAAAAATGTTTTACAACAAATGTTACTATAATGAAAACGGTTGTTATGTGAAGGCTAACCGACGAATAAAAATTTCTCCACAACCTTTCGTACTTATATTATTCTTAATGCACGAGTGTGGGCGCGAATTTACCAAGTGCGTCAAAAATAATAGCCCGAAGATGTTTCCTTCTTCGGCTAGACATCTTTCCAGACGAAGAGTTTTGCGATACAATCCATCGGGAGTTTCCTAGACGTACTCGTAGTTTGAAACAATGAGGGCTAAAACACGTAAAGGCCATGCGTTAGCAATAGTCTGGGGCGTTGGAATTACAGGAAAATAATACACGTCAAGAGTGTAGGACTTTGGGATAAAGGCGATAGATTTTGCTCGCCTCTCGCGATGCAAAGACGTATGGCGATAACGCTACGGCTTAGAAGGGCGCAGCCGGTTGATGTCGGAGCGTTGAACTCGTCCTTACTGTCGCTATGTCTTTTAGCCGGTTTAGAACGAAAAATTGCGGTTGAAAGGCGTTAGACGAGACGGCATTTGTTTTTATAGACGCATATTGTTTATTTGTTGAAGGAATGTTGCTTTTATTTAAAATGATGAGTGATGTGGAGGAATGAATAGGAACAAATTAGGAAAAGTTTTAGTTTATTTTTATTTTATTTTGGTATTAGGCATCTATGATAAAAAAATAAAACCTTTGTAGATTGTTAGGTTTGGTTGAACGATATGTTGACATTGCATGTTGGAAAATAAGGAAAAACCTGGCTAACTGGCTGTTAGTAAATATAATTGGTTATTATATCAGACTTGTTATATATTGATGTGCTACCAGAAAATAATATTTTATTATAAATGTTATGAAAAGGTAGTTTATCATCAAATTCTTTCAATTTGCATTGTTTTTGGTTATTGTTTGAGGCTTTGTTGCATTTTATGCATTAAACATTATTTGTTTCTGAAATACTTTTACTCTCAACTCATTCCTACCCAAATTTTGGGTGTAGGGCATCGTGGTGTGTGTGTGAGAATACTGCAACCATGCTGGTCATAGACCTCCCACTACCGGCCGGCTGGTAACTGTACGGGTTGTAAACTACAACGCTTCCAACAACGAAGGTCTTAGTAAGGATCGAACTCGCGATCCACTGGCTGAAATTTTACCGTGCTGCTAAATGTGCTAGCGAGACGGTTTCATAGAAGTAATACGATATTCAAAGTCATTCTTTATTATAAATTGTTTTATAAATACATCATAGACACCATTGTGTCATTATGCTCGGATAAGTAAGATAAGATATAGTAAGATAAGATAAGATAAGATAAGATAAGATAAGATAAGATAAGATATAGAGCGTAGAAACCACAATTGAAATATTTTTAATGAGAATTAATATTTTGCGGTTGGTAGTGAATATTAATAATAATCTACACGCATCTTTGAGATAACGACAGCAAGTAATGCGTTACAAG
>JAODIE010002553.1:184638-201190 GCA_027575565.1 Diploeciton nevermanni
TTTTGCGGTTGGTAGTGAATATTAATAATAATCTACACGCATCTTTGAGATAACGACAGCAAGTAATGCGTTACAAGCACGGAAAATTGAACAAGCATCGTGCTAGCATTATAACAGCAGTAAGTGCAGGCAGGACTGTACGTGTTTCTGGAAGTAAAAAGTTGAAAAAACGACTCCCTGTGCAGTGCGTTTGGATCTAGGACGTATAATACAAGTAACAATGATGGTAGTGCGGTCGAGGTATTATTATTTGTATTAACTTTTATGGACTTTAAGCGCGCTAATATCAGTTGGAAACATAAACTTTTAACTGATGCTGAAATATTAATACACTGAATATGAACTTTTAACTTACTAATTTAATAATTGTAACCTTTAAATCTTTTAATGATTGATATTATTTTATAACAGCTTTGAGCTGCAGAGGTGACAGAATCAGTTTGTCTCTTGCTAATACGCGTTTGCATCATTATTCTAAAGATATTTTACAATATTCTAGCCACATTCAGGCTGTCAAAACTCGCGTACGGTGCGATTACGTGCACGCGTTATTACGCGTATTATTTCGGTTATCATACGCTGAGGCGAAACCGCGAAAGATAGTGATGATAATTGAAGTTGTAACTGGGCGGCCGATGTTTAAGCTTAATCCGCACGTAATGTACTCATTTAGCAAATAACACCCGTCGCCGGATACTACGAGGACAACATAGTATTAAGCAGGAAACTTGCGGTTGTTGGTCAGAGGCGCGGACGCTGGCTGGCAGATTAAGTGCATTAATTTGCCGCTACGTGGTGATAATTACTTTATGCGATTAACGACAAGGAAACAAAACTACATGGAATACAATACATAAGTTTTATATCTTCATCTAATGGAGATTAGGATAGAAGTTGAAGAAATTAGGTTCATAAAACTAGAAGGATTCACATTTTCTGTATGATTTAAACAAGTTCCATCTGAAAATGCATTATTATAACGTACTGTAAAGAAGTAGGACACCAGTTTATTTAAAGGTTTTGATTTTTGTGCTTTTGTGGATTGCGTTTTTCTATTTCATAGTATTAAATCTGAAATTATTTGATTTGATTCTTTCAGTTTCGAATCGATAGTGCTACTATGTTGAGCTTTGTTCTCGGCTTACCTTATCTTCGCATCTTTGCATCTCTTTGGTGGATCACGTGCACAAAACACATCTTTACTATAACGATTTCCGCCCTTTTGGGAGCGTCCACAAAGCTGATTCTATTGTGCTCGTGATTGAGAATTCAGAACTTTGATTTTTAACTGCATACTAAACTTGAAAACACTTTGACAGATTTTTCTGCTAAATAAGAATAATGAATCAGGTATGTTTAATAATTTCTCCCTTTATGAATTACATTTATAAAATTTCTATTCCTGGAAGTCCATAAATGTTTTGAATTATGTCGAATGTTTGTTAATTTTATTCCTAGGTGCGAATATAATGATTGCACGAACTTTACAGCGAACATCTCACAAACGTGTAAATTTATGCGCCACTTAAAAACTTTTTAATTATTCACTTTGCGCACACCCCGAGGTATTAATAAAACTCTTTGAATGCAAACACATCGAGAAAATACGCTAAATGCGAAAAAGTTGTTTGAAAGGGATAATGCGCGGAATGGAAAAGCATTTTATGTTATTCTTGGTATTACATTATATTATTACAAAGTTTTGAACTGCTTGCATGGATTCATTTCATTTCCGAAAATTGCGCATTAAGATTTTTTAAGTTTAAACCGGATTTATTCATTTAATTTGGTATTTATAATACAACCTTATAATATTATTTATATCAAATATTTTTATTATTTATTGCAAACTAAAATATTCACCGGAGGCTATTATTATAACTTACTCGAATAGTTAGTGATTGTCTCGGCGTTGTAATGTTCTATGCGATAATCTCTATATGTTGTTTACATTTGACGCATAAAGTGTATTGGAATTATGATGCAGGTAACACGAACGCAAACAATTGCATATATTATAAAGGCGTTGATCGTATTTGCACCAATTATAAATATACGAGTTTATAGTGTAACTTTATATGAATGTGAATATTATATTTTGGCACTGGAGAATTCTGGAGTGCGTATTTCATGATAGAAGGCCGAGGGTGGTTTTATGAGAATACATTGTAGTTTAGGGATGGCCAGGCGAATTGTTTGTCTGTAGATTATTCCCCTGTGGTCCATTTGATGGTGTTGTTTGTTTTGGCACGTATAGAAGATGCGATGATATGCAAAGCCTGGATTAATATTAAACTGGTTTAGTATGGTGTTCGTGTGCGTTTTAATGAATATCTAGAATATTAGGAGTTAAATATTGTAGTTTATTAGTTATAGGTCAAAATAGTGATATTGAGTCAATCAAATTTGTGTGATTTTTCTCGAAATATTCTAAATAAGGACGAGAATATGATAATTTCTTAGATAGTGTTTTATTTGAGAACAATCTCCGTATATTTATTTAAATTATACTTCGAATTAAACATTGCATAGTTTATCTAGCATATTATTTTAATTGAAATTTAATCATATTCAACTTTATTTTGTATAATTTAACATTCTCCAATTAGCATAAGGCGCATTGTTTGCATGCCGTTACAATATTAATTTTATTTCAATTTGCAATAATTCTGTCTACTATTCGTGACTATTCCAAACTGTTACAATCAGTTATTATTCAACTTGATACCTACGCAAAATAATGCAACATTTATAAATAAACTGCATTTTTTGTATTAATTTAAGTTGTATGACTGTATCTTTATAAATTGGTTTTAATGTAATATTTAAAAATATATATTTGAAAAGAATGAAAAATATAAAATGTTTTGGAATGAATGCATTCAATACAATGCTATGCAAAAATTCAATTTGTTATTACGTGCATTTTGAAAGTCTTTACAGTGCGATCCAATGCATTCATGTTGCACAAAATGCCAAGTCATCCTCTTCATCCTTCAATCATTTCTATTCTATCGATGCTTCTTCATACTTTGCGGCTGAAAGCAGCTATTGTGCAATTGCATATGCTTGTACTTGAAGCAGTTTACTTCAATGGGGTGTTTCTTGAATTGAGTTTCTAGGATTGAGTTACCAAGGTAACAATAAATAGAAAATTGTTTTAGTGTTTTTAGATGATGAATAGGGAAATGGAGCTTAGAAGAGTAAGTGAGTTTTCTGGATCAAGTTATTTTTGTTGGGGTACAATGAGTGCATTAACCCAAACACTTATTGATTGAGAACTTGAGGTGCATACATTACTCAGTTTAGATTAACAATAGGTGGCGAATTGATTATTAATGCTATTGTTATTGCAGTCATGTAACCAAAATTTGAAATTGTGAATCTTTTTATTATGAAATGACTGTTTTTTGTAAAAAGGGGTAATGTCATTTTCCGAGTATTTTAAGTACAATTGAGGATTTACACATTTTAGTCTGTTTGCTACTGCATTTTTTAATTATTTTTTTTATTTTCAAATTTACAAAGTACAATTTAGACAGAAACAGAAAATTTGTTTTTTCAACCTTTTCACAAATTAAATTCTACCAACAAGCAAATTTATCAAGCGAAACGTACATTATACAAAATCTATGATAATATCAAAGACTAATTTTAAAGACTAAAAAGCAACCAAGGAGGCAGAACAAAAAGAAAGTACAAAATAGCAAAAGGGTACTTCAAGTACTGCTGCTTGAACCTTGAGGACTGTGGAAATTTTCAAAGAGAATTCTTGCTTAAATATGAGTATGTTTTTTGAAGACTTTGTAGACTTTGAAGACTGCAGTCTTATGGCAGCAAGCTGTGATACTGTGATGGTTGCAAGTGGAGGAGGTGGAGGTTGAGGAAACTTAGGAACTTGGGTCAACTTGCGTCAAGAAGTACAAAGCACATGTATATGAGAATGGAAGTTAAGTACGTTGGGTTCTAACTTGTCCTGTTCTTTGGGTGATAATGGGTGAGTACTACGTAGATTTGGTATTTTAAGTACTTATTTCGTCTACTGCTCACCAGGGGCGCATAATACAGATGGCAGAGTTATAAGGGATAAGTGGAAAGTTTTGTTTATTTTTGTTTTTTTGCGGTTTTTTGGAATATTTTTATAAAATTAAGTGTTTCTTAGTTATACTAGATATTCTTTAATCGAACAAGTTGAAAATTAGTAGAATTCTGTTTTTAAGGTATTAGCTGAACTAACAACTAATCCTAAAACATTAAAAACATTTAGGGCACTTAACAAGTTTTTAGTTTGATTTATACTATTTTGAGCAATTTGCAAATTCAGTTTCTGCTTTTACTCGCAAAATGCAAAATTCTATCTATGTGATGTTTGCTCATAAAACTTGGCGTGTTAGCACTTTGTTCATAACTAGGATGACTAGGTCAAAAGATGAGTGTATAAGTGCATTAAAAGCTCGAATTGACGAAAAGCTGAAAGCTGTAAAGAACTTGGACCATTCACGAGTCTCGAATTATTTGCATCAGGCATCTTAAAATGAATCTTTTATTACAGATTAATGCATCTTAAAATTTAGCACAGATTTCTTGCTCTGATCGTATTTTTTGGGAAGTTATTTGTTTTACTCTGCCTATCAATCACAATCGAAAATACGAGAAATTAAGAATTCGAAGACTATATATTCGAAGGCATTTGAGAAAATGTATGGAGACGATCAATCACGCAACCGTCAATTGTCTCCTTGAGGATTTATCTTTGTTTTTAGGAAGTAATCTATTTACAGGGTACATTGATTTTATGTTTATTTACTTTGAATCTTGTTTGGATTTATCTGGCTTGAGGATAATGTTTATTTAGGAAAATAAATTTTAATTTTTATATGAGTTTTTGGAAAATGACGTTTGCAGAAAGAATTTAAGATTGCTAAGAAAGAAAATTGGAAATTATTGACGGCTAGAGTGAAACTTTGCACTAGAAAGACTTCATTGTCGCCATGTTACTTTATAACTTTTTCCTTTCTCATGCCTTTCAGAAGCAAGTCGTGTTTTGCAAGTAATTACGCGACAGTCACCAATTTTACTATACACTTGGGGTTTCTTCTAACCGAGTGGAATCTCTGAAATCCTTAATTGCATCTAGAAACAAAGAAAAACATTTGAGTGTAGGATGTTTAACATTCCTATTTCGAGGAATTATCTTTGAGATTATTTTTCATATTTTTAATGTAATTACTTTGTTTTTAGTTCCTACTCAGAATTGATGCACGTGTGATCTAGGGTACATTTTGGTAGCCGCTACAAACAAGTGTAATAGATAGTAATAGTCGCGCAAGCCAATTAAGTGCACATGATTCAACGCCGCCGGACTTTGACAGCGGGGAAGGGTGTACGTGAATGTCTTGCGGCAATTTGGCAACTTTCAAGGGTTGTTTGAGAGTTGATTATTGCTTGCCTCACCTATCCTAGTACAAAACCTTCTCCAAAGCGCGCCTGCATTGCTCCTACAGAGACTGCGAAGCGATGAAGCTTCACTTTAATATGTTTCTTGATTAAGCGAGGGTGGTGGCGGTCATTCGACCTCGAGGATCAGCCCTAAAACCCAGACAAACTACCACAACCCGACCCAATACTTACCCGCAGGACACTTCCAGGCTTTAATTAACGCGTTGGACATTAATTGCTTGCTAAATTACTTTTATTTGATTTGCTTCGATGCAGACACATTCTATGTTATGCTGACAGTTTGCAGTATTTATGACATATAAGGAAAATTAAATTAGGCGGAAAATTGTATTCTAAATATTTTTCGCTTGGGAAAACTTGAAAGAGGTGCAGTTATAAAATATACATGTGTTTTTTTTTTGTTTTGTTTTGTTGGAAAAATGCTTTGATAGGAAACGATGAGTCAAAGGTCTTCAATTTTGGAAATTCGTAGCGCTTGTTGGTGGATGATTAGGGATGAAATAACAAAATAAGGAGTGATGTCTAAAATTGTATGGGGATAATGCGTGTAGCGTTTTACGTACAATAAAAAAACGAATATAGTCATTTCATCTCTAATTTTCAAGTTTGCGAGCTTGCAATTTTCACACCCACGACATAAAATAATTGCTGTTTTAAGGTATATTATTGCTATGAGGTTAGAGCTGCAATAATTTGATATATTTCTTGTTTTGATTTTTTTTTTGTTGATTTTGTTGAGTTGGTTGCGCTTTCCACGTCCGGAAAGTACGAGATTTTATCGAAATAAATGGCACCAACATGCATAAATCACTAGTAGCCTTGTTGAAACTTTGGGCAATTTCATAATTTGAATTTAAAGCAATATCTTTTATAAATTGTAAACAATAAGTACAAATTATAAATTGACTTAGATTTATAATTTATAAAAGGACATTAAACTTATTATTCATGCTGTTACTTTGGTTTAAAGTTGTGCGCAAATTCAGCAGAATTATTTGCCAAAACTTGTTACGCTTGTTACGATGGGCAAAAATACTAGTAGTCGAAATTGTCACATTCTCGACGCTGAAGATCTGAACGGAAGAAGCGGAGACGATAGCTGAAGTCTTTCAGGAAGCAAAGTCGGTCGTCCGGCACGTTCGAGACGCAGCCGAGGACGTGCTCGCGCATGTTTTGTTAGTAATGGCGGCATGTGGCATCGCACTTTGATTAGTTTCCGGTTGTTGGGAAGTTTAAAACTTGAGGGATTTGAAAGTCTCAATTGCTTGTAGTATACCAATCAAGAATTACTGTTAAAAACTACTACAAAAGGGGAGGAAGGACCCTCTTCATTGGATTGGAGAAAAGCAGTAAAGTCAAGGATCTCCCCAAGTGACATCAAATGTTTTATTGTCTGAAGTCTGAAATATTGTCTTTGTTTAAGGTGTGTAATTTATGCATTGTCTTTGTTTTCTGTTTGTCTATTTAATCAAAACATCTACAATTTTAGTTAGTTGTTCTAATACTATACTGCCGCCAATAGTGGTGGCGAAGCAGACGAAGTAGTAATGTGCTATAATTTTGGCGTCGTCTCGTAAATGTTTTGTAATATAACGATGTATGTGTAATGGCGAGGGAAACGAATTTTCTGGGGGCCTGCTGAGTGTGCGAGTAAACACGAAGTGCGAATATATCATAGTGTGAGTAATATGAGTTTAGTTGAGGTTATTTGTAGGTAGAAGTGGAATTAAGTTTTAGTTTGTGTTGGAGGGATATATAAAATGGAGTGCGATATTTTAGGAAGCGAAATGTTGTAATGTTGGTAGGATATTTGCATTTTGTTTGGTAGAAGTAATCTGGATGATTTCTCATACTAAAAATGTAAATTTTGTATGGTTTAAACTGAATATTATTTATTTATATTCTATGCATTTTAATTAATTTGGATTAACTATATTACTGGATTTTCTATTGATATTTTTTATTTTAAGTTGAGTAGTGTTTCCATTTGCTTTATGATTAATTCATGTTGTTTGTTTCAATTTCTAAGCATTAAATTTTTATCTATTGTAAATATTTTGTATAGTTTTATTTTAGATAGTTTTGTGTTTAATATTATACATTGAAAATTTGAATTAAAATAATGAAAGCCGCTTTGTGCAGTTAGCTTTTTTATTGGTCTTGGTGGAGGCGCCGGGCGCTAAATTATCGTATGACTCCAACTTTTAATAAAGTTGACATTTGTTTTTTATGTATTAAAATACATGTGATACTTTTAATTTTAAGTTGTTATGTATAAATAATACTGATTTTGACATCGCATTTATTTTAAAACTATTTATGGCAGTGTAATTTTTAATGAATTATATTTACTGAATACAGTTTATTTACTGAATAATTGAAATAATTTGTTTCTGAGTATTGTTGAGTGTGGTTCGGAAATGTTTGGTATACTGAAGAAGGCAACTTTCTTTAAACGTTTTACCATGTAACTAAAAGTAAGTGCTATAGAAAAGATTTATCAATATAATTTTTTTCTATTATTTCAGGTATTATTTCAGTCAATAAATATAATTTCTTTATCGGAAACGCACCATAAATATAATTGTGCTGAAAAAATTTTTTTCAGTTTATTGTTTGCGCTCTTCACAATAAGTTTTAGTAGACTTTTGAGTTGTTTCAGTTTTATTTACCACCTATTGCTCATTTATTACATGCGTGGTTTATTGCTCTACGAACTTTCTTCCTTTTGTATTTCGGTGGTTGCATAGGTTGCAGGCTTTAAAATTTTATATGAATTTTTTATTGCGTGTCGGATCCCGGCGGCGCACTTTTTTCGCTTTGTTCACGCGCCACGCAGTGTTTAAATTTGGGGGTGGCTCTAGAATTTCGGGGCGAACGAACTCGTCGTGCATAAGCCGACAGAATAAATTTATCGCCCAGCGCGAGACTACGCCGCCGCCACTGCTGTCTGTGTCTGCTGGGCTCCAAAGTGAGTCTGGTATGCGGTGTTTTCTGCCTATACTTCTTTGCCCGTTAGCCCCGGACGTTGTCGTAGCAGATACGCATCGTAAAACGGAAAACCGCTTACACAGTTGGAACGCACGGATCGCACTTTCCCTTTTAGTTTTCTTACAACATTCGAATATACCATGTGTTTATGTCATTGCATTGAAAATTAATAACTTGAAAGGAAATTGCTCTAGTTGCCAACCTTGGTAGGTGTTTTTGATTGAAGTTTGGACTGTCTTGGTTTTGAACACATTGTATATGAAATTCTTGTTTTGTTGGGATTTACTACTGATGGTGATTCTATTTGGGCGGTGGCTAGTCTCGTCTAGCCGTTGAACGAACCCTCGTTTAGACTTGGGGCGTCGAATGCGTCTGGTTGGCTTTTACCTGCCGCCTCGCTTGCATCCGCAAAAGCCTCCACCTGCTGTCAAGTCTGCTTGCGTTTATGCACTCATAACTTTAATTCTGCTTTCAGCACGCTTACGATGCTTGCACAGACAAAATTTCTACGGTAGACATTCCGGTGGTGTCAAGTGAGGTTATGTTGTACTTTCAAATGCAACAAAACGCTCAGAACAAAAGTCCTCTACGCATCCTGTGCATTTAAAGTGATTATAATTTTAGTGTTGGTTTTTGTTTTCTTGTTTTTTGATAGCGTTACTTTCTCCGGCAGCGACGATTAAAATACAATGGTACGGACTATGTGATGTATTATCGTTAGTCCTTTATGTGTTGTCTAACTTCGTACATTTCGTTCATTTTAGATAAGTTGCTGGGCAGCAAAAACTTGCAGGTCTCCGACGACAGACGCGCGCTTAACGCATCAGCAACCGCCGTCCAAAACACAACACACGCGAATTGGCCTTATGCCGCCGCCCACATAGTTAACGGTGGTGTGCGAGCAACAGCGGAAACGAAAAAATCGAGCGTAGATAAAGCGGAGGAGTATAAGTCAAAGTCAAAAGCAAGATTAAACGCGACGAAGTAGCGAGACACGCAAAAAATTACAGGGGCGGAATGTAAAACATCCGAGGACAGTCGTTGAGTTTCAAAGTTCAAATAACTATTTTTTATGTATTACAACGATTGTACACAGTCGGTATTGTAAAAAAGTTGTCTATTTTTGCAATATTTAAAGTTTGTTTGCTGTTTTTTTAGTTTGGTCTGCGTTTGTCAGGGGGAGTTAAATTGCGATGGTTTGCCTAGCGAGAGTGTTGAACGTGCGATTGGGGGTGGCGGTGAAAATGGGGATAGGTTATTAGTCTCGCGCGCGTAATTGCGTCCTGTCGTATGAGGGCGCGACTGTGAACTTCTCTTCTGCCGCTTTCGAGGGAATCTGATTATTATGTGGAAATGATTTATTGCCGCTAATGACGGCGAAATATGAAATTTTCACGATAAGGGTGAACGTTTGCATCTTACCACTTTTACTCTAAATATATTTTGGAAGCAGAAATTAAACAAGCGAATAACAACTCATTGGCGCTTTGAGTTGATATTTACATTTGGTTTATGTTTAGGTTGGATATTTGTTGTCTGAATAAATTTACAAGTAACAGATGGTTGATTTGGGGATTTGTTTGAATGGCGGTTTGAAGGGTTTTGCGAAAGTTTTGTAGTTCTACTCGCAAATTCTGGGTGTTGTGGTATTGTAGACTTTAATGTTCTTTTAAACTGCCTTATATTTTATAGAATATTAGCTCATCAGTCAAAATTATTATTTCAACTAATAGTAGACATTAATACAACATAAAACGTAAATCTTTGGTTATGAATGAAACGTAATTTATAGTTTCATGTTTCCATTTCATACATTTTTTCATTATAATTTATCTCATAATTTTATATTTAACGTATTAAAACATAGTATATTTTAACCAGTTCATTATATGCCTTTTTGACTTTAACACGTTTTACCGCTCAACTTGCATTGTATTTTTTTTTAAAATTTTTTGCTCATCGTGTTACTGTCTTGCTTCCGAATGCAGAATAATACAAATTGCAACAAAAGTTTACCGTGATTCTGCTCGCATCGTTGATTTGAAACTAAACCCTGAAAAAATCCAATACGGTTGCGCCTGGCGTCTGAAATTTAAACAGTAAAGCAACAAATTTGCATAACTTTCTAAATAAATTTTATCTACAACTGACAAACAAAGCCGACGAACTAAACGCGCCACCCCCACCGGGTATGAATTTTTTATTTCTAATAATCATAATGGTATAATACAAACACCCCGGAACAGATACATGCCGTTTAAATAAATTTTATTATTATATTCATCAGTGCAAATTATTTCGTTGGCGATTGCGTTTGTGGCTTGTTTCATTAAATTTTAATCACTTTGCTGGCGGCAGTTGTAAAACATAATTTAGTGTCTGATAAAAGTTGCAGTATAAAACGTGAAATGATGACATCCTCGTGTTTATCTTTTTTTCGTAAATAAAATTAGTTTAACAATGAAACGCTGTAGTCTGGAAAAAATAGAGATTTGCTTGTTGAAAGTGGCGTCAATAAAAGTGGAAAGTCATAAAAGCGCAATTGTACGTTCATTAACTGAGTGAGTTTACAAAAGTAAAGTACTACTAGAGACAACATTTGTGATAAATAGAGAAATTAAGCAAATTAAAAATTGCATTGCTTTGTACTAGTAAACTAACTGTCCTGGGCTTCGGGGATTAAGGTGTACGTGGGTATAAATAAAGAAGAGTTGTAAGAAAAACGCATTAAACATGAAAAAGAATTTATAGCAGTTTATTGTAAGTAAATGATAAATTAAATAATTTAAGTATAAAGTTCCTTCATATCAATTCCAATAAAAATCAATAAATATGTCTAGACGAAGTTGTTATGTCATACTTGTTACCTATTATTATTTTGTCTTTACCAAAGATTACGTAATAATTGCTTCGATAAATTATCATTTCATAATTACTCAGAAGATTTTAATCTTGTTTTACGAACCTCTTTTAATTTATATTTTGTATAAAATAATTTCCAATAAAAATCTGTTTTTATATAAGTATATATATATATATATATATATATTTGATTGTTGTTAGGCAAACACTTGTAATTTCTAATGTCCAGGGGGGAAATTGAATTAAATTTTCCTCTTTGCCATACGCGCTAGTTGTGAACAACGTCTGGGTGGCTGCGGTTCGTTTTATTTCGTCTGGCTTTTCATATTTCCTTGAGCTGGCATTTGCTGCCGAATCTCTTTCCACCATCTACAACCCTATACACGCAATTACGTTTTGGTTATTTGTGCGGAATTAATAGAATTTTGAACGTAACAAGTTGGTGAAATTAATTTAAATATTTTAAGCCGTAGCGCACTTAGACACGTATGCGATTTTATTTGTTTTATTTGGGTTTATACTATCTTATCTTGTTTACATTGCGAAGAGACTATGAATTGTAATGTTCATAATATTTTAGCATATATTTCAAAAATTTTGAAAGTTGGTCTTTGCTGGAAAATAAAAAGCATTAGAGTTTGAAAATTGATGTAAAGTTTCATGAGATTTTAGCACTGGTGAATATATTAGTTTATTATTGATTTAAAGTATAAAGTAAGAGTGATTCATTTTCATTATGCATTTTTTATATCTGTACGTTTTTCTCTTTATTTTTTGAGGTTTTATCCTTATATTAGTATAAAACAGCCCTAGAGTAAACTCTAATGTATGCATGAGCACGCACACTCTGGAGATGATTATGCAGAAAATGTACGAGGTATATGGTATTACTGAATGTATTATCTTGTCTCCTCAGGATAACACCAGGTTACAGGGAGTGTAAATTAATGTTTATTAACTGTGAAATAAATTTGATATGGATTTGTTGTTTAAAATTGTTGAAATGTTTGAATTGAAATTGCAACTTTAAAATCATATTTCTACGAATCGATATTGAATGATTCAGATTCAGGTAAGGTAGTTAAAAAAAAAAACATGCGATAGGGAAAACGAGGGATAGAGCCGGAAATTTAAGTCAATTTTTAGGGAGAGAGGCTGTGAGTTAGGGAGAGGAGATTTTGATACTGCTAGGTGGTGCGTGGTGCTAGGGAAAACAAGGTATCAGGAAGTTTGATCTCACCCGGTAAAAAATTTTTGCTACGGGAATTTCTGCTTTAAAAATCAGTCAATCTATTTTTTAATATTTACATTTATTTTAATTGCTTTTTGGCATTTTTCTTAATACATAAGTCTTTAGGTATTGATTGGATCAATAACATTTAGTCATTTATCAAGATTAATTTTAAGCATGCACTGCTTCATAGTATATTATAAATTTGAGGTTAACATGCATAACGTTAATTTGTAGTGATCCTGGCATTCGCTTTGAGCTTATGTTATTCGATGGTATTTATGCTCATCAGGCGTTTGTTGAGCACGTGAACTTGTTGTGAGTCACCAGTGCACCATGCAATAATGGGGCTCATTTATCATAGCAAATGTACGTTTTTATAGGGTCTACAGCCAAGTGTGGCTTTTGCAAACCTACCACTTATTATACCACTTACTTCCAGATGCATCTTTATTAATAATTTGACTTTATTTATGACCTCAACCTTGGAAAAACAAGCAAAAATTATGCGAATTCCAAGGAAAATTAAAACGAATAATCGAAAATTTGTTTAATGAGAGAATTTTATAGGAGTTTTAGAATCGTATAACATATAAAATTTTTAACATTTTAATTTAAACAGGAAAGTTTAGGGCGAATTTTTGAATTGCAAGTCATGAGAGAAAATGAAGTTTTCACCAAGCGATCACGGTTTGTCCAAAGATGGGATGAAATTGGCTGCTTTTTAAAGGATGATCAGCACTTTTATATCATTCTCAGAGTTTACTCACGTACGAGCGAAATTGCGCACAAGGTCATAAAATTTCAGCAAATTGATGTATTACTTTTTATTGGATTCATCAAGGTATTTACCAAAGAAACAAAGCCAAATATATTATTTTCTTATTTTTACTTTATTAAATATAATAAGAAATATATTAAAATAAATAATGGAGGTAATCATCTCCAATAAACCTACTTGATAATATAAGTTTAACGATTTTTTTTCGCAAGGTAAAAAGCAGCTATTACAACTCTTGTAAACACTCCCAAAAATTCCGAAACAATACGATATAGAGATACGGATATAGCTGGAAATATTGGGCGATGTTTTCCGAATTTCAGCAAAATACCTTCACGCTCTACAGATTCCAGCCGAACGAAAGTGCAATTTAAAGATTGGATAAGCATAGGATATGCTTTCATATAAACTACCCTTGGTGTAGGGAGCGACATATTTTGAACGTGTGATTAAACGCTATTATCCACTATGCCTATCACTGCTACTCGCTCTGTCTGTAGCTTATATAGCTTATCCGTCGTTATCGTTAGGATGAAGGTAACAATTCTTTTTCTTTTGTTATTTACGAATATATAGAGATCGGAAAAAAAGCAAGGAACATAAAATAGAATGAACAGTTTTGTGATGGTTGAAAGGCAATGATTGTTATGACGATGTGAAGGATGCGAGGGGTAGCTTTAGTTCAGTACACAGTATTTGCAAGTGTTTTTGTTTAAGTGTAGTTTTTAGTGATTTTTGGAATTGCAGCGAGGGGTTGCTGCATTTTTTGTTGTTATGGCAGCCAATGAGACGATGTTTAGGTTTATTCATGCTACGACTGTCAATGTGAATGCATGTTAGAGAAAAATAAGAGATTAGCAAAGAAAACAGTGAAATGAAAGTGAAAGGAAATACTAGCTAAGGGTAATTATCGTAAAATGCAATTGACTGAAGTTTATTGAAATGGTCTGGACTTTTCTAAGGGTTCTTATTTTTGGTGTCGACTCTAGGAAGTAGACACTGAGACTTTCTTTCGAGTCTGTGACAAACTTTAGTATACTACTTTTCTTATTTAAGCTGATTAGGTCTTTATTATCATTATCAGTTTCTTCTCAACAAGATTGTTTAGTTTTTTCTGGTAATTCATAATTCACTTCGCGGAATAAACCAGGATTTAACAACTTCAACCTGCATTTGCATCTCTATTGTCATCAAATACTTTACATTTTTACTCTTTTGTCGTAGGCAAGTATATTAGGCTTTAGAAATAATTTTCTTTCGTACAAATATTACCCGAGGAATGACAAACACGAGTGTTTTTAACAAGGTCCTTTAACTTGTTGTATTGCACAGTGTTGGTTTTTTGTATGTTTACATTTATTATATATCTCCCATTTTAACACGAGTTTTTTTTTTTTTTTTTTTTTTGTTTGTACCGAGAGAGGTATATGCTACTAGCACTGCACATGTGCAAACAGTGAATGCTGAAAACAGTGACACTGGCTGCAGTAGCTGAAACAAGATGAGTTGCAAATAGACGGAGACTTATTTAACTTAAACTTCTCGCCAGCGCAAATATTAACCATTGCGTTGAGCGAGAGTGGAAAATGTACGATATATGCATGTGTGCTAACGGTGTGAGTGGTCGGCAGGACACTGTGAAGGATATTGGGATGTGGGCTAATGGGCGATGAAAGGAAATTAAATCAAAAGTTTACATTTTCAATTTTGGTGTTTTTATGGTCTTATTCATCTGTGCTTGCTTTAATTTAATGCTAGAGTGTTTGTTATGCTGTTCACAAAAATTAAGAAAATGGTTTAATAAGAAGGAAATAGAGGTAGGGTTTTTTTTCGTTGATTAGCTATGCTTGATGTAAGATTACTTCAAAATCTTGTTTGATATCATTCTCTAAAACTCACCCTATGTCTATCCATTTGTTTTTGTTCTTTTTTTGTTTTTTCTTCTTTTAAATGATTAAA
The DNA here is from genome assembly GCA_027575565.1 of Diploeciton nevermanni. NCBI lineage: Eukaryota > Metazoa > Arthropoda > Insecta > Coleoptera > Staphylinidae > Diploeciton > Diploeciton nevermanni. Next base: position 199,923 of record JAODIE010002553.1, read on the forward strand.
CTTTAAATGTTGGTCTAGACTAAGGAGTAAGACTCTTTAGGGCCTGGAAAGATGGGTATGTAGGAAAATTAGAAACGTAAAGCGAGAACGAGTTGAAACAAAGAAATGAGTTCCGAAGGGATTTGCAAGAGTTTCATTTTCAAACGGAGCGGAAATGCACACTGGCTTTATCTTTAAATTGTTTAATTAACTGATATTTATTGCGACAACAATAAAATAAAAGAAATTTTAAGCTTTAACTTCTCCTAAAAGTTTTAACTCAGCATTAAAGAGATGGGAAAATAAATTTCTATAGTATTTTATTTCATTTAATAATTGTTTGAGAAATACTGTTTTACAATTTTTAACCCTTAATTAAAAGTCAACAGGACACAGATTCGAGTCATTCCTGTAGAGAGCGTTGTAGTTAAAACGAGCACGGTGTCGGTCTATGACCGACATGATTGTAGTACGCTCGCAGGTCACGCATTACGACGCCCTACACTCAGCATAAAGGTACAAAAGGGTTGAGCATGATGATGATGAAATAATGTATACGCTATATAAAGTTTGCTTGTATTGTTTAGTGCTGAAACTAAAACAAAACATTATATCATTGATACAGGCAACAATGTATATACACGCCTCCTACCCAAATGATTTTCCACATGAACTCATCTCTTTCAGGTTTTCTCAAAGTTTGCGCAGCGTATTAAACCGGTTGCCGAAGGTTTTGCGGCGGCGAATTTCCGGAATGCAGGTATCCAAACCCATGGAAATTTTCTTTGATACATTGTGGCGCATATCTGTGTAAACCGGGGGCACAATAGCTCCCCAATGGCCGGGAAATTGCATATAGCGGGATATATTAATCATCTCCTAACAGTATTAGTTGCACGTTGCAGTCAGTTGTTATATACAGCTGATGGCCGGGGAATGTTGTCAAGTTATTAATTCTCACCTGTTTGTTTTCATTGTAGGTGTAATGGCACGCGTCGGAATGGCTCTACGGCGGGGAAACCATGGCAATTCAGAGTGAGTACTAGTTTAATTGTAGTTTTCTTTTACATCAATTATGGGTTAAGAATTATAAGTGATTTACTGATACATGTTGTATGAAGACGAGAACTTCTGGTACATTTGTGCTTTATTATCATTTGATGGAATTAAAGCGGAAATAGTGAAATTTCAATCAAGTAGTAATTCCTTCTAGTGGATCTTTGGTTCTGTGTTGAACACTTGGTTAGCAATAGTGAAGTCAAAATTGGAAACATTAATTTACTATTGCT
>JAODIE010002553.1:201290-238479 GCA_027575565.1 Diploeciton nevermanni
GTGGATCTTTGGTTCTGTGTTGAACACTTGGTTAGCAATAGTGAAGTCAAAATTGGAAACATTAATTTACTATTGCTGTTGGTGTCTGCTTGATTATTCACTCGAGATTTATGAAATGATTTGAAGAGACTGAAATTTTTGCAAGAGTTTCACGGGCATGAAATTATTTAAGATAAACAATTAAATACAGATTAATTTTCGATCGTTCCTCGAAGAGGAATGCCAGCAGTATAGTATTGAAAAAGTATAGTATAGATTAGAGGCAAGGTTATTAGAATTGAGGTATGTATGAATTTTTATAAAAACTGAATATTAATAACGCCTTTATATGAAGTTATTTTCATATTTTATTTTTAAGTCATTTTCTATGATAAACAGGATATAGTCTTTCACGACTTTGATAGCAATCCCCACTTGGGTAGTAGTGGCTTAAGTTACTACTAATAGGCTTCCACACAGATATTATGCCTAATAAACTATTCGCCCACTGGTGGTTTCTGGGCTATTTGTGAGGTTTCTAGGGGTAGATAAAAGAATGATAAAATCGACACTCGGCCCACACGTATCGTTTCGCCTCGGTTGCTACCATTCTGAGAGACAATTTATCACGAAACACTTAAACTTTCCCTCTTCTTCGATTTTCTTTGAGAAAACGCAAAATTACGGTTAGCAAAGGTATTGAACCGTTGAAGGGGTGGAAAAATTATTATCTAGTTTTAGACAGGCATTGGCGTACACGTAATAATTTATGCGGACTTTATTTCTATCTGGTTGCTTTCAATTTTACGCCCAACTTTTATTTTCTAACTGCTGCAATTTAGCAGACTTGGAAGCAATTAAATGGATAGCTTCACATCATTTGCATTGCTAGATGTTGACGTGCTTCTGTTTTTGCATCTGCATCTCTTTGCGTCCCTGCGGCGTTAGGGTGTAATTTGCGCTAGGAGTTACGCCTCTCTAATAAGCTGGCCGTAACAGCTTTAACTCTGCGTGGGTTAAGTCGAAATTGATAGTTCAGTCAAAACTGGACGAGTTGAGTGTGCCAGACAGGAAGGGTTGAGATGTAGGGGTGGGGTAACATGAGAAAGGTAACATGAGAATGGTTTAGTGATTCTAGTCGGTGAAAGTGAATTGTGAGCAATGCACGCATCAAGGTTGCATTTCGCCACCTTCAACGACAACTTAGACTAACTTTACCCCAGACTTTGATTACATTTATATTGAGAGACAGTTAAATGCATTTGATGATGCAATAGTTAAGTTTTTATTAATTACAACCTATTATCATGTAAAGCTGAATTTTGAATTTATTTGTAACGGTCTTCAATGTGAATGCACACACAGTTTTCGTTAATGCAACATTTACTCCTATCTTCAAGCCCCGCTGACATTCAGTTGGAGCTTTACCCGCAGGATGGATCTCGAAATGTGTTCACAGCAACGGCGGTAAATGCATGGCTGTCACTATACTCGAGATTGTCACACGTGTCATTCCTGCTTCGACGTGAGCAAAACTTTCCATCTAGCAGTATATTTCAACTTTCTGCAAACACATAATTTTCTTACTACATGTTACTTAACAATTCAATTATATTTCAAGATGTCTTGAATATACTCAATCTCCTGCACATTCCTGTTATCTTTTTTAAGGGTGCGTTGACTTCGGAGATGTTCGGGGGAATTAGTTTTAGCACTTCGGAGTTGTTTGGACATTGATCAGTTGGCAAGTCCTTGTGATGCTTGAAGATGCGTTGTCTATGCTTTGTGAGTGTGTTAGGAATGTACTAGGGTGCATTTTGGAGATTCCTATATACTATGTTAGGATATTCAAGGATTTTGTAAATGTAACATATTTAAAGCTTTAAAAGTTTAGCTCAAACGTCATTTATTATTGACTAGGGACAGGCATTTTCTGTATCTTTTTTCTATTTTTTTGTTTTGTATTTGTAACTTGGAGGGATCTATACGATTCCAAAGATATGTTTTTCTTGCATTAAATGCTAAGATACGTAAGGATATTATTGTTTTTTCTGCTAAGATATTATCTACTCAAGCTCAATAGATATAGATTTATTTTTTTCCTCCTTAATTATTCCAAAGGTTTATTGAACTTGTATGTGGGGCACAATGGACGGATTATACTTAGCAAATTTTAGATAGGATACCAATATCGTTCTTTACTTATCCTAATGTTTTGCAAGTATCGTTTTGACTTTTTCATTTAAACATTTTTGCTTTTTGTTCGCTTTCTTGAGGCTTCTGTTGTCCTTCTATGTTCGGGTAGCTTGTGTGGATAATGCAGAAAATGTACACCAATGACTTTAATGCGTTCAGTAGCTTTCGTCCAGTAGAATATTGAAAAGCTCCTCTGATGGTTCTATGGTTCTGCCATCCTCACGTCCACCATAACGACATCAGTTTGCGTCCGAGCAAGGGATGAGCACGCTGACGGGAGATGATGATTTTTAAGAGGATTTTCTGTGCGCACTGAAAGCTTCCTAACTTAAAAGGCAGTTTACAACGTTTGAACACGTTTGGGTTTCACATGTGAGTGGAGTTTTATAAAACGTGACCGAAAAGGCAGTAAATTTTGGGGAAATTATTTTTTATTTTAGAGAAATGTATTTTATTCTCAATGTTGGCTAAAATGCAAAATTGATATTTAAAAATTCTGTGATGTTTTTGTTTAGTAAAATTTAAATATTTGGTTTGGGGGTTTTGAAATAAGTGCTAGAAGTTTTCCTTGATTGCATGCTAGCTGAAATTCCACTCTCTTGAAATGAAACTTTAAAATGAAGGGATCTTGCCTATCGCTTTTGGTACTTTCGAGAACGTCTGAGCGTTTATTACGGTAAATTTGCATAAATTTTACTTGAAAATGTTTGTGCACGATATACGAAAGTGTCACTTTTATACGAAAACTTTTAACAAATAAAAACTTACAAATATTTTCCAGACACTTAGTAATTACAAAGGCTGTAGGTAATAACGCTTTTTGGTTTGACTTTAATTAACTATTGCGTTCACGTATATCTTATTATAATTACTTAATGTTAACAATATCTGTACATTTGTTTTTCTAGCAAATAATTGTTGTTGATACTTTGACATGCTGACAATGCTAAATCTTGCGGGGAATTAAATTACTTTCGCTCTCGAGGATCTTCCAATACGTAGATTGCAAGAGTGACAATGATTTAGTGTCAATAAAACGTCCAGTTTCCCATTTCGTCCTTCAGTTCTCTCTGCTTACTCCTATCTTTTCTTGCCTTTTGCACGCGCTTTCAATTTCTGTGCAATGGTATTTCTTCAAGTATTAAACTTCTTTGTTTGTATTCTTGTTATGCGTTATTTTTCGTCTGGACCGTTTCGGTCTGTAGTTCTTCGTCCAGTTTAATTCTTTCTGAAAGATGCGACGTATTCATTTTAAATAGTCTGGTCGTGTAGTTTATTGCATTTGAAGGCCATTTTCTAAATGTCTGCGGAACAGGCTAACGTTTGGTTCGTTTTCTACAGACAACAATTCAGCATGATCAACTTTGTGTGACGTTTATTCAAAATTTACCAGGATTGTCCTGGTTTTTCTGCATTCAGTTGCTTGTGCATTCTTATGTTCTGATTGTTTGTGCTTTGTCGAGCTTATGCAGTTATACGAAACGACCAGTTATTGCTTCTTCAATTCTGATTACTTTTCGAATGTTGATTTAGGAGCGTAATAACAGCTTCAACCGACAAACAACGTACGGTTTACACCGTGCAAATAAATAACTCGCATTGCACGAATAATAAAATTAAACGCGAAGGCCGTAAATCACACGCGAAATACGATCAAATAAAAACAAATACGAGGGCTCAAAACCTTAAAATTGCTAAAAGCTTTAAATGCTCTTCGCTCGTAAAAACTAAATAAAATCACATTTTATTACGTTAAATTGAATATCTGTAAACCGTTTTTCCTCGTTTCTGTCGGTTTTTTTTTTATTTCTTAATGTTGAAATTCATAGAGGGAATTTTAATTGTTGTTGGAAACTTGCACTCCCTTGGGTATGAAGCGCGAAGAGTAATCTCACGCTAATTAATTAATTGCCGAGCACTTAACGCCAGGCTTAACGTGTCCTTCTTCTACTTTATATTCAGATTTACATCAGTTTCTCGGAAATACACTAACTTTTTAATCATTCTCACGACATTCACTTTATTCCCGTATTGAACACACTGCTTTTATTTGAAGCACTCGTCTAACTAAATTCGGCAATATTAATTAATTCTGCTTGACGATTTTCCGCTCGACTTCAAGTTTACATGAAAGTTTCATTCTGTTTGCGAGCGTCTAGTTCGTATTGTGTACGTCGCCCGGTATTGGGGTCTTTGCGAAGTTTTAGACTTTGCCAAAGCGGTGGTGGTTATTGGTTTGTGGGGTGGTTTTGCGCCCAGGGAAACAGTTTGGGCGTAACGACACGCTCTGAGTTTATCTTAATTACATCCGCGTCCGTTTAACGATGGCGCGACGTCGCCGGTGGCCGTCAATCAATGGCACACACGAACGAGACGCGCCAGTCTTAAAATAACACTGAACTTTGCTGCAACCCATCGTCGCCGCAACTTCGTCAAGTTGAAATGAGAGATTGTGGACGCATAAAAATCGGATCGCATGTCCCATGTCTGGGCGCGGCGATAAAAAGTAATGTCTAATGAAAAATTCTTCATTTATTTCCATTTCTTTTCGGATTTTCCGTAAAAATGAAAAAGTATCAAGTTGGCATTTTGAATGTGGTTATGTCGTATTGACAAAAGATCGAAGAATTTTATGTTTCAAAGAGAAAATGTATAAAAAAAGAAGATGGGTTGCAATTTAATTGTAATCTTGATTAGATTCTGATACTTTTTGTGATTTCTGCTGATTGCAGCAGGAAAACTCTTGAGTACCCGTTGAAAATTGATAAGCTGGACATTGCCAAACGGGGTAAGCTCCGAATAGTTTATTACAACTTGACGTTGATGTCTGACCTAGCTATAACTAGCGTAATGACAATAGATAAAAGAAGACGAGCTGGAAAGGATTGTAAATCGTGAAGTGCCACTGTCGTTGATTAAGCTCATGCATTTTGTGGGGTGGGTGTAATTGATTCTATTCCTATTTTTATTCCTAAAATACCCATCCCCGACAGAAGAAACAGTCGACCATCCTCCACTCAACCGAACTAATTCAGAAACTATATAAATCGGAAACAATCATAAATTACTTCCATTTTGAAGAAGGCAACATGAGGAAAACGTTTTACCAAGTAACTAAAAGTATTTTGTCAACAATGGTTTTATTGAATAAATGTACTTTTAACTTGATATTATTTGATCGCCTAATATTTTTTTCTCTATGATTGATTAACCGCAGAATTTTTCAGTCTGGCACGATTTTTACATCAGCACTGCAACATTGCATATTTTTCTATTTGCATATTTGCACAGTCTCCAATACGCCATGCAATTCTATCATCATCCTCTTCTCACACTTGTCAGTCTCTCGTCTAGCTTTCCGTTCGTTTTATTCCCAAAAGTTCGCATTTGCACTGCTGCTGTTTGTGAAACGTGCGCAAAATTCTACTGAATCGACGGAAAATCCAACGCAATGTTCGTCGGCGAATACCTCGACGTGCAACAATTGCAAAAACATTTTTCTATTCACGCAAACAGCAAAAAATACAAAAAAAGATTACAGACGCGCGCTCGGGATCACATTTATGTAGAGGTGCAAAATAGTGAAATATTTGTTTTGTTGCAGTTAAAATCGTTTAAAGCTTAGACACGTAATTGTAATTAAAAGACGTAATAACAATATTTTAATCCACCGCGACGTTTATTTTAATCTTGAATAAAGGGTTGTAACTTTTATAAGCAATTGACTTGATTTTGTTCAGCTTGTTCGATTCTCAGAAATTTACATGGCTGGGTGAAGTGCTGAGTGCGAAACGGGGTTTATGACGAGGTCAAATTCATGACTCCATGATTGATGTATTGTCATTTGCAATAAAAAGTTGAATATGCAGTAAATATTTCTACTGACAAACTAGGCCTTGCACTTAAAGAAAATGGAAAAATATGAAAATATTTTATTTGCTTTCTTTGGTCTTTGTGTCAGTCCCCCAAGCTGGTTGCGTTGTTATTGGGGAATTTATTGATGCAATAACAGCCGGGAAATCTAACCCTCGTCATATTATTAACAACAAAAGTTTTTTATTTACGACCGGCTGAAATTTTGCTGAATTTGCAGCATTTCTTTGCATTTCCCGCATGCTAGTTTCTGGTTTCTTTACAACTCCCTTACTTTTAGATGCATATCATGAATAAATGCAAACGCACTAAAATTGCAACCGCTAGTGGGGAGATAATCTTTTTCTTTGGGCGGAAAACAAAAGCGAATCAGTTCGCAGAGAAGCGGTGATGCTTGTTGTTGATAGGCAATGATATATGCGAATGCGAGCGATGCGTAGTCAACCTAGAGAATAGCAAAGTTATTACACTCGTGGATCTTGATGTTGGCTATTAAAATGGTAAATTTACGAATTTCGTTTGCTATTGGCAATTCAACACGACATGTTTGAATTCATTCATTTTCATCATCTGATAATTTTTATCAGATAGATGACGGCTGTCAACTAACGTAAAAATGACGAGGATATAAAGTAAATGTGATACACGACATAGCAGCTACAAATGACATTGGAAAAGTGTATAGTGGAATATGTTAATTAATAATTCAAGATACTTTTGATGTCACAGATCTTTTAGAGACTTTGTCAGGGATTTAATTCCTTCGTGAATAATTTAGATGGCATTTCGAAAGTGTCAATTGACTGTCTGATTTTCTCGACCTAGATTTTAAATATTTACTTTGTTGAGTTGACTTTTGCAACGTTAAATTAACTCAATAATGCTTCTATTAAACGTCTGTTAAAATATTTATTTTTTTTTTCTAATTTATACCTTGGGAACTAGAGTGAATTTGGTTGAGGCTATTATTGTTTTTTTTTTTTGGTAAACTACTCAGAGATGTCAAAACTTGAGCTTTCAAGCACTCAGTGCCTATTCATTGTTTAATGCGACTTAACAGGTGCATGTCTCCTCGCACAACATGCTCTCTTTCCTTCAACTTTTGTTTCTCACGCGAATTTTATATTGCTTTGAGTCAGTTTGGTTGAGTTGGGCTCAACCGGTGTGAATTTTACATGGTGCATGCTTAATCTCCATTTGCACCCTTGTTTTGTTCATTTTTAATTCCCATTCTATTGTTAGCACATTTTGACACAAACGTCACTTCTTTTTCTGGTGTGTTATGTCAGCGCGATGATGAACCGGTGGCCTAAATGTGTATTAGCTTTATCCGGGGTGATGCTGGGCTTTTGCGCGGGTAGACAACAGTGGGTGGTACGTGGGAAGCGATAAGTTTTGTAGGTCAGTATCGATTTTCGACGAACAGGCACAGCCAGCGGGTGGCAGTCAGCTGTGCATGCGAAAGACGTAAGTGAATTTCGAATTTCGGGAATTCGTTACTTTCTCTTGTGAAGTTAATGCCGTCGACTGAACATCCACTTAAGGGTGAAGTGAGGTGCGGAAAGGTGCGCACGATGTGTTCAATGCCTCAATGGAAGTGATTTATTCCTAGCTTTGGGGCGTTCGTATTACACTGAAAAGCTATTTGCATTGAACATTTATTTATGCATATACAACATGTTTCAAGAATATCTAAAATTGTTAAAAACATGAAATTATAATTTCACCTAGATTACTCAAAATATCTATGCATATTGTTTCCTACCGGGCTAAATAATTATCTTAGATTTAATATGGAGGCTTATATTATAAAGTTGTAGTATTGTGGACACTTTGTATATTTCATCAACACTCCATATTAATATTAAGCAGATGATAATAAGCTTTTGTAGTTTATGCATCGCATGTGCGCGAGCATTGTGTGCCCATGCTGTGCGTTGATTTTACGACCCGAAAGGGGGTCGACGGATGGAGATTGTCAAAGACACTCGCTCAATATAAGAGTAAAGGCAGATTTGAAATAAAGTGTTGTGCTTGTATTTTCTCACGGTACACACCGAAATCGTGCGACTGCGTTAATCCTTTTTTATAGTGGAGGGTAGAGGGCTATAAAATTGCTCTGTATTTTATTGGAGATAATTATTTATTTTCTTATGGCATAATCCTCTTAGCTATCATTTTTTTATTTGAATATTACGAAGCTAAAGGGAGAAAAAATGAAAGAATGATAAATTTGTTCATATCTAGTCTTTTAATTTGTAATATTATCAGGAACACGTGCTCAGGATAAACATCATTAATCAAACTCGAATGTAGCCTAAGCTGGCATTTGATGTTTGACGGTCAATGCTAGAGGACACAATACATGTCACATACGACGTCCACTTTGTCAGCCACGTGTTTGTGTTTACTGCATTTGCAGCGAGGGTTTTAAGAGTGCAGTATGTATAATATGTTGGTCCAGTTGGGCGGATAACTGGCAATACATCATTCTTGAGTATTTCGCTTTTTTCTGTTTTGGGGGGATTTTGGGGAGGCGGGGTTATGAGGAAATGCCAGTTGATAATTGACAGTTCCACAGCAGGACTGACTGCATGTGTGTTTGAGGCTATTCAAGCCAGTTTCAAAGAGAATCAGGAATGCATTTGGTGGTTGCTGCAAATATTGCGCTGTAGGGCTTGGTCATAATTGTACAGGGTACTCTTAGTAAATTGTCTTAACTTATTTGATAAATCATTGGACAAGATTGTGGTATATTTTAAAGCAATTTACTTAGATTAATGAATGTTGATTATGGTCTATGATTAATGATTGATATCTCTATGATACTTTTTCAATTGTTTCACTTCTTGAATTTTCTATACTCCTCTGCTACTGATATTACAGGACCCTTCTTGTTCCTCCTGTCATTCATAGCCGTGTCACGTCTGTGTTTAACGTCTGCACATCTGCACATGCACCCTTTTGGGCTACGACGGTTTCTTGCTAAGGGTGAACGCCATGTAACAGCCACTCTACGCTCTTGCCATGCTGCCCGGGCGACCCTTCCAGGCATTGTTCCTGACACGTTGCATCTGCGTATCGATAGCGCTTTACATCTTGTGCAATTCCAACTAACTCTCGTCGACTACCCCTAGGACTGGGCGTTTGCAAGGTGAATGCTAATGCGCTTTTAAAACTCTAACTTTTAGTCTTTTACGCACTTTGAAGAAACTAATGTTTCTATTTCTATATAGCAGGGTTGCTAAGAGAATGGATTTAAGAGGCGAAAATGATGCAGTGCATTTTTTCAATTATAACTGCTCTTCATACCAAGGGTGCGTTGTCAGCGTGACGTTTTAATCACGGATGTAGACGCACGCACCAAGCGACCGGGAACAAAAGTTGATTTTCGCGTGTGCTTTTCACGTCGTCAGTTGGCGAACGTGCAAACTGTGGAGAGACACCCCTTATGGGTACATGCTGTCGTGATTTTCGATTTGCACCCTCGAGACTAGTACTATCGCTGTGCATGCCGGTGTTAATTACGTTTTTGTCAAGTGTCGCTGAACATGATTAGTGATTACACAATGTTGGCATTGACAGAATCTACTTTATTAAATGCACGCAATGTAAACTTTTGGTATCTAATTCATAACGAAATTGAACTCTAATGCATTTTAGAAGTTTGCAATTGCTGAAAATTCATCTGGATATTGTGACGCAAATATCTACTCTTAGGAAACTGCCGAATCTCGCTGCTTTGGAAGCTTTACAGTTGCTCTGCGTCCGCAAGGCTTTTCCATGTTGAGAAATACTTGAGATTTTTGCACGCTGATCCAGATGCGCCGCTTGTGTGCTATGTGCTTAGTAACACGCCACATGTGCAACAATTCTGCGCGTTTTTACTTTTTACGCTTTTCATGATACATTTTATTTTCATGTTTTTCTTCAATCGCACAGCGTGCAACGCAGGCAAAAATGTTGTATAGGATGCATTATATATTCATTCTATTTTTGAAATTAATTTTTTCCTCATAATTTCCTTAGGGCTTAATTTTTTTCTCCGCTCGTTTTCATCTCAGTTCTTCTCAGTCGGTAATTCTAGGTATTAATTTAAAGGTTAGCGTGCTTGGCGTTACCGTCATGGCTGATGGCAGACCGGAAGGCAATTGCCATATGAGGCGCATGTCGCAGACGTGGTGCGACGATGATGAGAAAATGATTACGTTTCGTCGTATTGATATATATTAAATTCGTTTATGTTACGATTTGTTAGTGTTGCATTACGGTGTGTAGCAAAGGCGTTAGTACGAGTTTTTTGGAATGGGATTGAATTTTTGTGTTAATGTAGGAATGTAACATTTTGCATAATTTATTAAATTACATGTTTGGAAACAAATTTCGAGTACACAGGTGTTGATGTGTTTATTTTTATTTATGTTAAAAGCAGGCTTTTAGGAAATATGACAATACAATTATTCATTTCAGTACATGCATTTATAATATAATACTTTTCGTGTTTTCAATTTATTTTATTTTTTCTTTTTGTTTCAGGTAAGTTTTCCATTTCTACAACTTTAATCGTCTCTTACTGAGTGCAAACAATAGATCTCTGGTAAATCTTTATAAATATCGGAAGTGTACCTGGAGAATTACTGGGAAACTTATAATTAAAGTTTTCAAGTTTCTCTAAACCTGAAATACGTCAAACGCGCCAATTTTAATTCAATGAATTAGTTTTCCGGCAATAAATTTATCTACCATCTATTAAAATTAAACTCTTCTCGTAACTGATAGTAAATGTTACAATCTGAAAGATCCATATGCAGTGTAATAGTTTCGATTTCAAACCGCACCATGTGCATTTCATTCAAGTGAATTGCATTATTGCATCTTTCTAGCACTTTTATACGTCGTTATGTGTGCTTTTACTGTCCAAAGGCATTCATGTGGAGGTTTAACGTGTAGTAACTTGGCTGGAGTAGTATGAGCCCTACGTCCGGCTGGATTTCCCCAGCGATAATAAATTGTATTTCACCTTCACCTTTTCCACCATTTCATGCTCATTTTCCCATTTGGACAAAAACATGTTCTTTACCTTTGCACATTTATCCTCTAAATTATTATATGCTTGTGTTTTAAATAGTTTCACATGCTACACATCTTGGCTTCACATCTATTATGCAGTTTTTCTTCAGTTTTCTACTATGTCATGCGATTAAAACGCTTGAAATTAATCAAATTCTATGGAATTTTCTTAGGGACTTTTAATGCTGCTTTTAATTAATCAAGATAATAAAAAATTAGTTGGAAAAGGAAGAAAACTAGTTGTTTTTGTTTGGTGAATTGTGTTAGATATCTGAGAGTACTCTTAGTTTGGACGAAGCGCTGTGCTGTCTGATTACGAAAATTTATTACAAATAACTTCAGGGCTTGGGTTAATTGGAAAAAACCGATAAACAACATTGGGATTTATATTTTACGTCGGCGTTTCAAAGTTTTGAGATTCATACTAAGGTATGAGATTTTTTTACAAGTATAATGACAATAACCTGCGAGAATTATTTACTTTTTTGGTTTTATTTGTAATTATTGGTTTTAATTGTGGAAATTTCTATTTTCTGCTCTATTTGTTCTCTTCTTCAAGTAGAACCTTGGTCTTTGAATTTTATCCTCTACTCATAAATCGCGGTTTTCTTTTAATTAAGTCCTGTGGCATTTTTATTAAATCAGGCCGCGTTGTTTTCATTGTGAGCCTAAGTAAAAATGCTGCGGTTTGTGATATTACGCGGAGTTCTGAAAAAACAAAACCGTGCTGACTCGAAAGCAATAAGAGAAGCAAGAAACCATAATAATAATAAAAAAAATAATGAGAATAATGAGTTTAATTATTATTGAGCTTAGAAAAATGCTCAGCATACTAACTACATCCGTTAAAGGGCAAAGAACCAAAATAATTCTAGTCTTTTTTTTTTTTTATATAAAACTAGACGAAAAGAATTTGTTGAAAGTTGCTGCATTTTTAAACTAGTTACTAGCTACTATAATAACAAGATAACAAATCGGTCGAGTAATTCACTTATCGGATTTTCTTCTCTGGACCTCTAAACAAAATTAAGCCTCTCATCTCAAATTAAGCGCTCCATTTGTGGGCACGGCGGTGGTGGCAAAAAAGTGCAGACAAAAACGTGTCTGCCGCAATGATAGTGATAAACTTGCCTCGACAAGAGACTTGGAGATACTTTTGTTTTTCATTCGGACAAACAACAGCAGTAGTGGCTTTTGCGGATGTTTTCGTACCCTCAGTCTTCTCGTGTCTCTAATGAAATTAGCGCTAATGAGCGGCTAAGTGGGATGAGAATCCAGTCGCTAAATTTATTGTGCCCTTTTGGCGGTAGCTTTTTTAGTTTTTGGGGACAGTTTGGGAAAGTCCAATATCCGTTTGTCTTTATAATTTTTTTTGTTGCCACGATAATGTAGTAAAGAAACATTTACGAGAAAGCTATTCAGGATAAAACACTAAGGTTTATCTAAATATAGTAGTTTAGAGATAGTAAAAAAGTTAGAACAAGAAAATTTGACATGGTAATTTTAACGTTTTGATATTTTAATTCAAAATAAACTTTATGTAATTTGAAATGAAGTAAATTCCAAAGCATTTTAAGTTATTTTCATTAAATTTTCGATCTCTTCTAGTTTTCGATTGCAAATTTTAACTTAGCATCTTAACGCGACTTTCGCAATCATAATTTATACAATATCTCTTTTCTTAAACCTTCATCCAGTCTTCAATATTCAGGTTTTCGTGAATTGAAGTTTTCATATCTTTGCGCATTTAGTATTCTCTCTAGAGAATAATACTCCGATGGATACTTCGAAGAGGAATTTGAACACCTAGGAGATTAAAGGCTGGTTGGCCAGTTTGGTACGTTCAAAGTTCTATTTCATTTAATATCCGTTTGATTAGTGAAATAATTTTTAACTGTTTTACAAAATAAATCACATCTCGGCTCTGACTTGTTCCTAAAACATTTTGCCACCTGGTTGTCAAGTGCTGGCACGTTTAAGGCGTCTGTGGATAATCTATTTCTGTTTTAGGTGAAAACTTGTTGGATACAAATCCCAACATTGTTTACGCCTAGGTGTGCCCACGAAAATTTTATCTCAAGAACAGTTAACAATTTTAAGCTGAATTTTTTATCTTTGTTTTTATACTCTTCTTGGCACTGCGCTTGGTTCACGTTCAGGTTCATCTTCACATGATTCCAACCTTCAGGATTTTGTCTAGAAGTTTTTTTAGCAACTGCTAGTGTCTGCTTTTGTTTTTTATATTGTACCGAGTAACCGCTGTGCTCGGATGGCAAATTAAATAAATTTCTAAACTTTGTACTGTTTTAAACTTGTGTGAGGATGAAACTGAGACGGTTTTATAGAAACTTTCAGTTAATCAGGATGAATAGGAAAAAGGTTCAATTAATTTTAAATATGTCTAAAATTAAAGTTAACTTTTTACAAAAAGAGATGCAATTAAAAAAATATTATTATAAAAAAAATACAATTTACTTAAAGTAAACACCTTGAATATTGTAAAAAGCTTGTTAGTCAAAATACAATTAGTTGAATGCCATTCAATCGATTTTAAGCATTTAGCCTATTTGTATTGGCATTCAATAATTATAATTAACAGCCACTCCCCAAACATACTGCTCGCTTTATTTATCTACGAAGTTCCCACTCGTCTGTGCTTGCCATCCTTTACGCATAAAACCTCCAAACAATTCCATCCCTAGTGAACAAAATTGTGCTATTGGAATTCGTGGTAATTTACTATACGAAATTTACAATTAGATATTTCATGCATTTATACATTCACCTTCGTCATTACTCTACCCCACTTTACCTTAAAACAAATTATTGTGCTTCTAAAATGTGTATAGATAAAATGAAGTGAAAAGAATCACGTACAGATGGTACAACGCATAGTTAATAATTGATTTATTAATTTGGTGTTCAATTAAACTCAATAATTGTAATTGGGTCATGTAGTTGTAATTTATGGGTATATTGAAGTTTTAGATGGTAACACTGCAAATTTTTAATTTGTTACATAGTGGAAGTAGGGTCAGAAGGTCAGTGAATTTTCCTTTTGAGTGACTCGCTGTACGGGCGGAAGAGAAATAAACTAGATACGTGCTAATCTAATGAAAGTGTGCATGTCGAATACTCTTGCGCTCCCAATATCATACTACAAAATGGATTACACGTACGTGCACCGGTTGAAAATACGGTGGCATGAGTAGCTCTTGCAACATGCGCAACAGCTATGGTGTCTTTTTGCTCCTGCTTGCACTGGTGGTATAGAAAAATGACTGAAGTTAAACAAAGTAAGAAAGGACCTTGAAAATATTAATGTTAGGATCTCGTTATTTAAGAGTATTAACAAAGGAGCAACTTATTACTAGAATAATGGGAACCATGTCGTTCGATTAATCAGTTTCATATGGGCAATTTGTTGAGCATATTGCATCATTAATTTAAACTCGTACAAGTGTCAGTCTGAAACGAAAGCGGATTGCGACTAGTGAAATTATATATTCATTTGTGTGGTATCTTTCAACTCTAGCTGTCATTTCAATTCTTCCTCGCAGGATTTTGGTTGTTCGGCCCTGGCTGATGTGGCCAGTCTCTGCAGAGAATACAATCCAATGGTATGTGTTGGGTTAAATTGCGTTCCTTGCGTATTTTGTGCCCCCAATAACCGTAATGCCTTGTGGCGGAATGTTTGCATTAAATGGTGTGCGGTGTCTGCGTTCATTAATGACTAATAGTGATCGGTCCGCCATTAGTCCGGTGAGCTTTGATGGTCGTAATTAGATTTCGACACTCAGCAATTGAGTATGTTTTATAGTGCGAATTGATTTCAGTCTGCCACGAATCATGTCTGGTATTCGCATAATCCTGACGACTACCTGGTTTAACATGGTAAATGTTATTACATTATTAGGGAAAATTGACATTTACAAATAGTTATTGGTGCCTTTAGGTTTTTGTGGTGAAGTTTTCATTTTAAACTCAAATTTGACAGTGTTATTTGTTGCTTTTGGCTTTGATTCGTTGACATTGCTGACCAAATCGATAAAATATCATCTTTGACGCCGGTTTTCGACGCTGAAATATCCCAGTTATTGCCTTCCTGTACTGGCTACGCCGGCATGTACAGCGGGCGTTAGCGTCAACATCGGCAGGTGCGCCGCAGGCAAATGAGGTGGGTTGAACCAGCGCATCCTCAGCTCTGACGGCGGCGATTTGATTTATGGTACGTGCATGGCGTGCGTTTCTCTAATAAGTTCATTTCCTTCATCGGCGCGCTTCGTAAACAGATTTATTCGCCATGAGGTGACAAACTGCCACATCCTTTGCAGCCGATAAAATTTACATCTTTTTTCAGCGGACGTAAAAATTGATCAATTTGGAATTTAATGCTTAGTATTTCAATTCTGATTATGGCATGAGGTTGTTTAGGATTCAACAGAACTTGTGATTATCGGCTATACTGAATATATTACGATGTCAGAAGCCATATTGACATATAGTTTGTGTATTTTATATGTCATGTACACGTATATCACAATGACAAGTAATTTTTATTCAAATCACGGATGGAACGTTGAAATTGTTAGCAGAAGGAGCACAATTCTAGATTGAAACCAACGAAGTGGATTTACATTTGTATTTGGTTGGTTCTATCTTGATACTTCCGGTGACGAATGCAATTGGACCACAAAAGAGTGGCACAACACCCTAGTTGGCACATAGTTCAATATGGCAAGACGTTGACTTTTCTATCGTTCTTGTTGTTCAAAATGTTTCAGTGGGATTTGTTCTATATTCTAAACTGCATGTCAAAGTAATATGTGAATTTCAGAATGAAATCTCTGAAAAAAATATTGCAATACACGCCAATCATCGTACGCTTCTACCATGCTGGTTTTACATGAATTGTTTCCCTGCTGCTAAAAAAGAAGATATCCGCTTGCAGATGCAGTTCATCACTATTGCGTGAATGTACATCACGTGCAGCGATAAGAATGATGGTCGCCACACTCTTGCACACGCGTTGCCGAAAAAGATTGATTACATTTGCCCCTTCATTCTCGACCATTTCCCTTTGATTCACCATTTATTCATCCATTCTAAGACGACTGATTGATGCGGAAGTATTCTCTCTTTACAATCGCATTTCTTCATTTATGAATTTGTTTTGATCTATTATATGAAAATGGTATTTATTTGTTATTATTATTTTCCATTTATGCCACAGAAAAACAGAGTTTAGTGAGAGCAATCAATATTTTTGGGGATGCAAGTTGATTCTATCTGTTTTTTTCAAGAGAAGGGCAAGTAAGGAAGTGAAGATATTCCCTTGTATTTTAGAGGCTCTGTGTTTTCATTCAGTTACGTTTTTTGCTCCTTCTGGCCGTCGAGTCGTCGTCGCGTATACCTCTATTACTTCCACTTCCTTCTTATCCGTTTTCGACAGCGCACCGCGTTAGCGTTCTTTTTTCTGGCGCAGCATACAATATGCACTCCTTTCCGTGACCGGCGAAAAACACGTATTATAATGTTTTTCGCCCTCGCATGAAACGCCGTTACTGCTACTTCCAAGGGCCAGCATTCACGAGATAATAGAGTTTTAATATTGCATACAGCGTATTCTTTCAGTTTATTGCTTTTTAACACTTTCTCCGTACGTTGTTTTTTCATAAAATGGTGAACAAAGTAAAACTGAATTTTAGTAAAAGGGGGATGAAGAAGAAGCAGCGGGCAGCAGCGCGGGCAAGTCGGAAGTGTTTAAAAAGGCGGAAAAGGTTGTTCGACTTGTGCAGACCTCCAGGAAGTGTATCTAATTATCTTTTTTTTTTATTATTTTACGGAGTAAATTTGATTATAATATACGGAATAAAATGATATTGCTTCCGCATGTCGGACGTAGTGAAAGTAAAAGCTTTGGAAAACGAGGGCGATGGTGGAAAACGAGAGTATACGAATACGCATTTCTGGTTCGTGGGCATTTTATCGAAATGGTTTTTTAATATTTATTGCGTCATTAGTTTCATAATTTATAACTCTATTCCTGAAACATCAATACTTTAATTAATTGTTTTTGATTATGTCATATTTAACAGAGTTGATTTTGTAATGGCAATGTTTTGCTGCTAACTTTATGCTCATCAGATTGCATATATTAGTTGACTGTTTCACAGCATACACATTTCAATTAATTTCCACTATTTGCTTTCGTTTCGCATTTCGCTTTCTACACGAATTGCAGCGCTTTCAATTAGTAAATCCACGTGTAATCATGAAATCCAAACAGTGCAACAATTGCGCGAGCGCGCTTTATCGTGATTATTTGCCAGTAGCAGACGAAACGATATTAATTTTAAATGCTATATGCGTCTCCAGACGGCGCCATCCATTTAATGTCTAATTCCAGTGCATTATTTCGTTAGACAGGGTTGTGCGTCATGTTCAATGTTCAAATACGAGCTGGTCACAATAGTTTATGTTCCTTAAAATGTGCAAGTAAGTAATGTTTGCTTGGATAGACATTTTTATGAGATTTACGTACACCAGGGATACTTATCAAATTGGATAATGTAACGGTTAAAAATCTGAAGTTTAAGAAATCAATTTATTTTATTAATTTTCAATAATTACAAACGGGAACATTAGATTATTATTTTTTGCACAGAATATTTCTCTATTTTGGTACAAAATGTAATCATATTTCTTCCTTGTTTCACTAAATTAGTGAGTAAACTATTCATAATTCTAGCATTTTTCTCAACTGCAAATAAACTCGTAAATTGCCAACAAAAAAATAGAAAAAATATAATTATTTGGGTTCAAGTGTGGAACAACATTTCATTATAAAACAGTATATTAAACATTCTTTTGTTGAATAATCTGCCAGTTTACAAGTTGAATTTCCGTCCAAAACAAGCGAGGGATTGCATTGTTACATTGTTAAATAACGCGCAGTTTTCCTCTACTTTGGGATATTATAATATCCAACTTTGCGGATTATTTTCAAAAGGGCGAGTTTTGATGGTAGCGCACTGTACACGAGGCTCAGCCAAGGAAAACAATACATAATACAAACTCGAGGTGGAACGGGAACCGCGACAATTGTAACCATCGTTTTAATTAAATTTGCGCGGATTTTCGCTTCTGGTCGCATTCCAATGCGTTGGCGACAAACTTAACACGGAATCATAAATTTCGGAATTAATTTCCCGAATTAAACGCGCCGCCTTGATGTTGATTGTGTTATGAGGGTCTAATTAACAGCTGAATTTCTTAGTTTCATTAAAAACATTTATATTTTTGCTACAAGGTGTTTAATTCATTTTTTGCATATTGTTGGTTGTAATAAATGCAATTGTGTGTTCAGTCTCGAGTTATTAAATTTAAAGTTCTCCCAGTTTGAAATGGAACGGATGGAACTCGGATCTCTGTCGATCGATATTAAAGCATAAACTGGAAAATTGGAAATTACGGATCGTGCGATGGCTGGCAGCGTTTCGCCGAAGAGAAGGAGTTATACGTGCGCAGATAGATTACAATCTTCGGGGTGCTGTGAGGCGTTGAATTTCATTTAGCATTGCAAAATTGGGTTGAGTTGAGCTGTGTTTCCAGGATGAGGCCTAGCAGAGCTATCCTGGGTCATTCAAATCAATCAAACTTAAATTGCTTTGGTGGTAACCATAATTGTTTTCATTAAGGATTGCAATTAATTTTATCTTTATCGGCGGGATTTATTTATTGCTATTTGTGTATTGTAAGCAAATACTTCTGACCACCTACCATAAAATCATTGATTATTAATTGGTCTAAATCAATCACGGAGATTTCTGGGACACGCGGCTCAAAAAGTCATTAGTAAATGTCATTATTTAATCATTCCCCTTCTTATTTGTAGTTGAGCCGAAGCACTTTGCATCTCCCGCAATCAAATCAAACATCAAGGTAAATTATGATTAATAGCATAATGCCTTTATGAGACTTGGCTTTGCGTCATTGGGCCTACCTGAAGCATTCCCTCCCAAAAGGGGTTGCCTATTAGGGGAAAGACTAGAGGATGGAATGAATTAGTATTTAGTGAGCTTGAATCTAAAATTCCCTACGTTTCTTTACAACATGCCAACGTCTTTGAGTATTTACAAATGCTTGGAGAATGCTTCAAACCTTAAGGGTTGAAAACACGTCAAACATTCATCAAAATGAAATTAACTCGTTGTTAGATACCCTAGTTGGGATGTGCTTGAAACACCTTGGGAGCTATCAAAAACCTCAAAAACAGGCGCGTCTTGTGTGCTTACAAGCACCCTCTTTAATCTTTTGATCAAATTCCGGCCTGTAAAGTAGAATGTTAGCTCTTAAAACGAGATTAAAATGATTTCAGCAACGTTCTAAAGGGTTGTGTTGCACTTGTTTCTCATAATGGCAAGTTTGACATTAGGGCCATTCAGTAAGTAATTATACTAAATGAAATTGACGTGCAAATTGCGAGTATAAATCAGGAACTTTGACGTGAAATGAACACCGTTAGTGTTTAAGGTGCATTACGATGGAGGCAGCACGCGACGCACCTAAAATCCGTTCAAACCTCACTTCATTATCCTATGATCAGAGTGCAAACTGGCGAACACATTAGCATGGCATTTGTGAAACTTCCTTGTTCAATTCTCGACGTCGAACATTTAGCGGAGCAATTACTTTACGACTGAGGCGGCGGCGGCATTAACGAAGGTGGCTGGACGTTTAAGTGCAATGAATCTTTAGTTTGCAGTTTGCGCTAGGCACATGACGGTATTACGTAAGCGAAAGCGGGGATGTGAGACGGTTAATCATTTATCGCAAAGTGCGCTCCGTATTGAATCGGAACATACTTCAATGCTGGCTTGATCAAATCGTTCATTGGCGATTTGCAGAAGATTATGCGTGATAAATAAAAGGCAAATTTAAGAGTAAAGATTTTGTTAATTTCTTTGTTATTTGTTATCAATTAGCTATTTGTTAGGAGTCCACAGATCATTTTACAAGAGTCAAAGCCCTTAAAATACTTAGTAAAAATTATCGAAAAGTGCGATAACAGGTTAGATACGGTGGAATTCTGCATTCACATTGGGTAATTGTCGTATCACCATCAGAAGTCTCAGTTTTAGAAGTTTTCGTACCAATCCTGAGGCGTAAATTTTTACCCCATCGACAAACCTTATCTATAACGAAGTACGAAAGATTGGATAAAAATATTTAACTATTTATAGTTGATTTTTACCATTTGATCTGCCCCCAAACCATCTTAAATCCCTCTCATCTCTCTCAGTTGCTAAAAATTACAATAAAGCATCAAGTAAATTAGTTACCCTTAAAACTAAAACTTTCGATTACTTACGACAAAAGAAATCACTAGGACAACAGTCCCCTTCATTATAATAAACAGGAGCACAGAACGTCATTACTTTAGAGCTGTGCCATAATTCCATAGGGCATGGAATATCATTACAAACAGATTCATCATATCTCCCGCGCCAATCTCGATTACAAATGCAAGTCTTGCATAGACTCTGATTGGGCGGATTAAAGCTCTGCCCTTCGTAATAATACGTGCCTTCTACATTACAACGGAATGTATTTGAAGTGTTGGCTTCTAAAATTTATGAAAACGAATATTAAATACCTGTTTTGCTTTTTATAATATAATACTTACTGCAATTGTATCCTGTTGGACAACATTGTGTCAAGCTCCATGTGTAGTAACAATCCTCATAGTCGGGAAGTGGGAAAAATTTACATTCACCGCCAAGACAATCAAAATCTAAACTAAAATGGTTCATAAAATAGTATAGTGCACTTAATAATTATTACTATTAGGTGCAGAGGAAATAAGAAAGGAAGTCTTCATACTTATTCTGGCAACTACATCTTGTTGTCTCGCAAGAAGGTGCCACCGCATAATCAACTTGCTCGTGAACACTTGCTTGGTAATAACCACCCGCATAAAAACATTGGTTTCGAGCATCGGGATTTATGTTGCTGCAGTCATATTGTTCGGGACATTCGTTGTTGGGATTAGGACTTTGAATCTCACGACAGTATTTGTTGTTGTAGAAACGAATCGGTTCTTGACATTCACCTAAAACATGATTTAAATGGATTATATGAAATATTTTACTATTATTATAATACTTCGGACTCCAACAAGTTGAGTGCCTACAAAAAGCGCGATTTTCAACCATTCGCACATTATGATTCTTTGCAAATCTCACTCGATCTTCGATTTGAATTTATATATAATTCTCAATGCAATTTTACAATTATCTCTTTTAAGATTGTTTTGCAATTGTCTTTATTATGATTTAATTCAATGTAAAGCAAACTGTGGTAACTGTTCTTATCAGAAAAGAAGAAAACATTTCTCAGTAAGTCAGGCAACAACACGTAATTCAACAAGCATTGGTTTGCAGTTTATACTGACGAATAAAGTCAACAGGCGCTTATCAGAAAATTAATATTTGCATCCAAACATTCTCGAAATGCAGAGGAGATTATTCAACGTTTCTTAAAATCAGATCTTGCGTAGTTTCGTAAATGCAGATAGATATTCCAACCGCAGACTAATTGTGTGGAGCTAAATTAATAATAGCTTGATGATAAACATCGCCGACAAGGCGATATTCACTGTCGCAAAGATGAATCCTGCTACTGATTCGTTACGTTTCACTGCGTTGCTGTAAGAGTGTACGTTTGAAATTACGAATCCTAATTTCAACCATCAGATGATGCAGACGCGCACATCGTTGCACATTGCACGTCGGTGGCAGCAAATTCAGCGGGGCTTCTGATGACGTTCTGTCGTGGGAGTTCAAAGACCAATTATGCCGCAAGTTAGATTAGTTCAACTTAATTGCCACCCATATTTCAGATAAACCGAACTGGAATCGCAAACTCGATGCGAACTTTCTTCAGTTAAAAACACTGATTTATTATGCTTTGCTTTGTTGAAGTTGTGTACAAATAAATTATGGATTAATTAATTTTCTAATATAATTATTTTTTTGTATTTATTGTTTTGTTAGAAGCATTGGATTTAACTTATTGTTTCATGTTCTTTTATATTTCCTGATTGAGAATGGATTAAGGGTTAAGTGCGAGAGCACAAATGCTACTATTTATATTCTCTCTATTTCAGTGAATACTGAATTATTTTTATTTTTTGTTATAGGTGCGACGATGTACAGAGGTCCATAGAACTTTTGGACCGGGTTTTGTCTGAATTTGACGATGTGGAGAATGCTAACCAAGTTCAAAATGTAAGTAAAATTATTGTTTAATATCACTGTACTTTATTTGACTTTAAAGTTGTTTAGTTCTATTCAATTTCTAGCGATTCCCATTTTTTCTATGATATTTGAATTTTCAATCATGAAAACATAACCTGTATATCCTTGCCTCCGATTCCTACTACTTGAGCTGTTTGGATTGTTGCGGTTCTCCATAAGAGAATGTTTTCCTGTATTGAATTAAGTTGTATTCAACAAAAATCATATTAGCTGCGTTGTGCGATTGAACACAAATATGACACTCGTAGATGCAACAAATCTCCGGCAACGCAACAACTCCTCAGCAGGTAGCAACGACGGCGGTGAACGCATCGACGACGCCAGATGACGAAAGCCCTTCACTGGGCCACCAATCCGAGGATGATGGCTACATGAGCATGAATGGTCGTAAGGCCAAGTTCAATCTCGCTTTCAAGCCGCTGACCGAAGTGCCAATGCATCAGGAGGATCCAAATGTGGTGCTGCCAGAGCCTAATGATTTTCCACCACCACCTGAAGAAGCTCAAAGGATCATCTCTAATTTGTTGCCTAAGTATGTTGTATATATATTGTGTATAAAATAACTATCTGTCTTTTTTAGGGTTTCTCCTGCACATTCAGCCAAGCGAAATGCAAACAAACCAAGAACATCACCAATAACTCAACTATCATCCAGAGATTTTCGCGTTGAGACTATTCCACCTCCACAAAGATTCCAAAATGAAATTATTATTAATGGAGTTACAAATGATAAGTGCCAGGGTACAACGACACAAACGACATTGGTAGAAACACAAGTTCATAACTTTCAGAATATCCAATTGAATTTGTACTAATTTACTGTAATTACAGCCAAAAACACGCCATCAACGTCCATACGGATGGGAATCTAACGAATGCCATCCACTGCCGCCGCCCGGCTATCGTTTTGGCAGCTTACCCTTTCAGCACGGGGTTTATCCACTTACTTCTCCGACGAGGGTGCCGCCACGCACCGTCCCATCAGTCCTAGATCGTCATCGGGAAGTACGTCGTCGAGGAAGCGAGGACAATTTGTCTTCCGATCTTGAGGAACCTGGTCTGCGTCCACTAAGCGAACTTGCTGACGATGAACATTTCTCGGATGACTCTCTAGAAGAAATATTGCCACCACCTCCGCTCGTTCACAAACGAGCAAGTGTTGCATGGGAAGTCTCATTGGATAACGATGAAACCTACGGTACCCCAGGCCATGCAAAAGTCATCGGTAGAAGACGGCGAAAATCCGGGTCACAGTCATCTACAAGTTCGATTCCAAATAGACTGAAAGAGTTTGATGATTGGCCGGAACCGCCTCCGTGCACAACTGAGGATGAAGTAACTTCACCGTTTTCGGATACTGATGACATTCATCTACCACACGAATTGAGCAATTCTAATTTGTCTGGTACAGGAACTTATATTATCCGTAGAGGTAAGAAAGATCGAAGGCCTATGGCACCGCAACTGAGTAGTTCGGTGAATTCTTCATCCAGTTTGAATTCTCGACTCAGTTCTGATCTGAGCACACACCGATTCTCGGGGGACATGAATTCGAGGATCAACACGCCGAATTCTAGATACAGTATTGACTTGGGATCGTCCACGTCTCACTCAAGGGCTTTTGAATTAAATTCGCCGAAGTCCCGTTTTAGTTTGGACTTGAATAACAGACCGTTAAGTCAAGTCGAACTTAGTTCTCCATCTAGATCTAGTTCTAGGTCTAGCACACCTCAGAGTAAGCACGAGTTCAGGAAGCACAGCACTACTTTTGATAACATCAAGTCCTTGATAAAAGAAGGTGTGATTGAGCATTACAATGGACCGCATATTGAAACCACTACAGAATTGAATGCTATGGTTAATCCTATTGTTCGAGTTGTGTCTCTGCCGAATGTCAATGCTGAAGAGGTGGCCACAAGAAGGGAATTGGCAGTTACTGTTGAAGAGGAAGAGGAGTCCATCACAAGCACTAGTGATGACATTTCGCCATTGAGGAAAATCGAGAAGAACATTAGCGAACTTCTGGAGAGAGGGGATATTGAGGTTTCTAGTCTTATGAAGGCAGATTTGCTCAAGATGAATGGGGAGATGAGTATTGAGAAGAAAAAGAGTCACAGTAAGGAACGAGAGAAACATGACTTAAATGACATTCAGAAGTCAAACAGTCATAGCGAGATTTTGCGTTCCGAGGATTACTATCGACAATTGTTAATTGATGAAGGTAATGTGCAAGAGCATAAAAACCATGCTCCCAGGAGAGCTGGCATTCAAAAGTCTGAAAGCGCCAAGGAGATGTTAATTTCACATCGCGAGCGTGAACGTGAGAAAGAACATCGCAACATACCAATATCAAGCTCAGTTGATTTTCCACGTGTGGAGGTTTTGGACTTTCCACCACTTCCCCCTTCTCCAGTACAGGAGGATGATGAATATTCCGAGATTTTGCAATCTCTCGGCGCTTCCAAAGTAAAAGCAGATACACTTCCAACTAATGGAGAACCGCCAGTTGTTCCTCCTCATCGTGAACCATCCAATAGTTTGAAGACGAGGTCAATGGACGGTGGTTACAGTCGTGGACGTCGAAATTATTCGTCAGGCCGCAATGAACGCAGGACTCTACCTACTGAAATGGAATCTAAACGAAAGTACTACCACAAAAGAACTTCGCACAGTCCGCAGGAAGAGCATCATATGCAAACTTCGTGCAGTTTGCCAGAAACTCCTATTTTTGCTAGAGGCTGTGACATTCCAAGGACTCCTCATAGGAGGGCACCAGATGTTCCTGGCATAAGCGGCAATCAAACCACACCTAGACAGAGTTCCACTATGAGCAGTATTAATACTATTGGGAACATGTCAACTGGTGGGTTTAGACGTGGTTTGTCGAATTCGGGACTTGAACAGGCATGTATGGGAGGCGAAATGATGCGAATGGCGGGTGGACCCGGTCGTGGGTGGTATCCAAAGCAGAGACAACGCAGACCAGCTTCTATTGAACATTTGGACCGTTTGGCACCTGGACAGAATCCTTGGGACTCGAGCAGGAAGCCGTTAACTCTACCACCCAATTTGACACCGAAGTTTTTCAATAGATCACCAAGAGATGCACTTAGAAGAGTTACCAGTCTACTTATAAGAAAAGGTAAGTATATCAAACTATCATAATAAACAATTGCAACGTTTGTAAATAAAATTTATTTTTATAGGAAATAACCCCACAAAGGAAGGAAAGAAGGACAAAGAAATTACATCGCCGACAATCCATGAAAATGCAAACGGTAAACGTCGTTTTGTATTTACATTAATTATTTTTAATGCTTATTGTTTATAGGTCCGGAGGAAACCCAAAAGAAGAAGGGTTTCTTTAAAAATCTTTGGAAACGTTCACGTCACTACTCCTTGGAGCAACAATAATGCAGCCGGTTGTAATCGAATTGTATCTAGGTAAATAGGAAACTATTCTCAAAACTAAAAACGGAAGCAGGAAACCAAACACAGCCATATTTATTTGTTTATTGTCAGATCTATTGGGAATAACACTAACATTGTTTCCAGTTTATATTTTGGCACAAGACATCTAATCGTATACCATTTAAATTATTCATATTGAAGCAGCGCACGAGCATTGGTCACCTAAAATAGTCGCTTCATTCGTTATAGACATTTCTACTTGATATATTTCGATAGTTAGACCGTACGTTTAGCGTCCTCCCAACAACCGCGTACTGTTAGAAATCTTTTGATAAATTATTTTATCTGATGCGAAAATTTTGATACGTATTTTGAAATTTATTCAATACCTACGACTATTCGAGCGACTTCGATGTAATTAGTGAAGCGATCATGCGATATAATATCAATCTATCGCACGTATCAGCCTTGCGTTAAAGACACGTCATGCAAAAACTCGAACTAGTGTTGATAATCGCACTGCGCACGTCCATGAGATCGAACGCAAAATTTTCTTCAATATGAAACCAACTGACTGCCCTTTCTACGAAGTATTTTAATTAATTTTTAAAATTTTAGGCGAAAGAACATCCTTTTTAAGAAATTTTGTGTTATCCTGAATTTGACAAGTTTATGCGCATCTTTTTGAACTTCTCTTAACATTTAAGAAACTCACATCTAATTAATGAGCTAACAATTAAGTATATGAAGTGTTTAGATAGTCGAAACACGTACCTTTACGATTACTAAAACAAACAAAACTAATGTTCACATAAAAGTGCCCCGATTTTATATGATTCGAACTTGGAATTAATAAACAAATAATTATATAAAGTATATTCTAATATTATATATTAGTCGGTACGTAAAATTAACAGAGAAACGTAATTAACGCATCCTCTAGTTACAGAAACTCAGTCTCAACTAACGGCTACTAGAATCAAACCAACTGATACGTACATAATACATTGATATTTCATTGATTTGATTGCTAGTCCATTAATTTTCTTAGTGGTAGAACATACATTTCGATTTAAAAGTAAAAAATATTTATATCAATTAATGTTTGGGACTTGAGACGATATAGAAAAGAAAGGGTTTTAAGTACTTTTTTCAAATTGTCAAGTGCATTGGTAATAATATTTGCGATTACTATGAATTTAACAAATAATTGCATTGCGCAAAATATTGTCATTTGTTGTTTATATTGAAGAGTTTATTTTGATTTAATTGTTTTTGTTTTAAATTATTTTATATGTGGTTTACGTGGGTTTTCTCTCATTACTCTTGTAGTGAACAATCTGAGTAAGACGAAAATATGTTCGTCTCTAGTATTGAATCAAAGAAATTGTACGTTTTGTTGTCTTTTGTAGATTTGTACAGCCTCTCTGTCTGTCATGTCAAAAGGTGATAAATTAACACAAAATACATATTTGTAGCATGTGTGTCTGTATATTACATTATATTATTTTATTTACGAGCATTTATTAATATTATGTTTAGGAGTATTATTTGTAAATAATAAAGGGCTTCATCAAAAGTATACTACCAATTTATATTTCTATAACGTACCTAAATTTTGCGGTCCCCTTAACTTGTCCCTTTCTAAGGGTATTACAGGAACCGCATCGATGAATATGGGACTATGTGGAGTAATGGAAAGTGAAGTTTAAATCCTTAGTTATTTCTTCAGCGGAACTAACAGAGAACTTAGATGAGTTGATTTGTGTTTACAATAATTGAGTAAATATGGTTTAATAAAGTATGAGTATTAATGTCACTATATGTTTTGGGATATCTTAAGTCCCTGAGTACAAAAGAAACTATTTTTATTATTTGTATGCCCGAGATGTCTGGTCATATCAATTGATCGCAGGAAAACTGCGAATTTTTGCAGATATCAACAAGATTGAAGGTCCTCATATTTTACAGATATCAAAGAAAAACAAAAGATGCCGCATATATTGCATGTTTGTTATAGAACGAATAAGCACTGCGGGCTTTAGAGATATTTGTATATGCGTATACAAATTGTAAAATTTTCGAACTGCGTGACTGCGTTGACTACAAATTTTACTAAATTTTGTATGTTCCTTTGCATTAATGTGAGTGCATGCATGTAAAAAATAAGGAACATGTAAACTACTATTCAATGAATAGAAGATTTAATGTCACATAATGCATTCATGCACTCGAGAAATCGATCACAAGTAGTGGGACAAAAATCTGGGTTTTTTTTCTCTATAGCTTCCGAGAAAATGAAGGCAACAAATTTGAAATCGAAGAATGTTCTTCATAAAATACGATCCAGAATGTCGTTGAGTACTGTTAAGAAGTGTTTAATAAATTTGAGTCTATGAATAATAAATAAATTTATTAAAACTACTTGTCTAGTAGTAGATTTATGTACCTTCAGCACTGAAAAAGGCTACAAACCGAAAACGTACTACAAATTAATATTTAATACGTTTTATAGTTAAGTTTCATCTACATTATAAAATAAGATCATTGAAGTCAAAATCTATAGTTGATCATAAACCGCAAATTTTTTTGTTATTCTGTTTTTGTTATGTTATGTTATTCTAGCTTATCCGATGTAGAGTTTTGCGCAGATTTCAAATCCGTTTTTTTTTTTCATTGTCAATAGTCTTCATAGTCGTGACATCAGCCACTAATTAGTTAGCTAGTATACCCCCCAACTTCCACGTATTTTCAACTAAACTTGATGGCAGTCATTAGGGAACAAAGCACAAAGACACTCTAAAATTTCAGACTCCAGAGTCTTTTATCAGGGAAGGAAATTCTAAAATCTGACAGGTGCACGTGGTTATGACAATTAAAACAGTAAAAAACACAAATAACTAACTAAATACTAATGTTCATTTACATCACATTATATACTATGCTTCTTTTTTACACTCACATATAGGATTGATATTTTTATCTTGACACAAAGAGTTACGCGCGGCCGTTAACATTGATGTCTCTGATTCTAGTTGGCTTATGTCAAAATTTAAACCACGAACTTTATCATTAAGATTGGCTACTTGCTTTGAAAGTTGCAACTGCCGCTCACTATAGGAACATACATCATCCAAAACTCGTAGAAGGCGCTTCCTGAAAGCAAAAGCTGAATTTATGTGGAACCAAAACGGCTTATAATTCTTACTCTTTGGCAGTATAAAAATTTTGTAACGCCTTAACATCTTCAAGTGAAATATCCTTACAAATGCATTCAAACTTGTTCTCAAACAATTTTTTTTTCTCAATATACTCTGCCTTTAGCTTATCAATTTGAGCATCATAATGTAGCCACATATTAAATTGCTCCTTCTCTTGTTTCATGTCTGCTTGATGAATATCAGAAAGTAATGCCTTTTCAGCACTCACAGTTTTAATTTGTTTCATAAGATCACTATGTTCTACTTTAAGTTCAGCATAGTGTGCCTTCATAGATAAATACTTTGATTCAAGTTCTATTTTTTTGTCATGTACTTCAGCAAACAAAGAATTCCCTCGACTTGCATCCTCAAGTGGTACAGACTTTTTGCTATCTATTTCAACTTGTACAGCAGCTACTTCTGATTTAAGTTTTTCAACATTCTCCTTATCAGACTGTAGTTGTTCAGTTGTATATTGTAATGTCTCCTGTAGATGTTCCAACTCTTCTTCCACTTCCTAAAAATAAAAAGATGTAGACAATAGGAAACAAGTACTAATAAAAACAAACCTTTAACTTAGAAGACAAAATACAATTCTCCTTAGATTTATTATCATACTGAGTCTGCAATGCATTTATTTCTTCAGATATACTAAGAATCTCCTCTTCAATATCTTTCTCAATTTCATTTTCTTTGCTTGAAAGATTATTATATCTAATTTGTTGCAGTACCTGAATCTGCTTTACACACTTTTGAATCTCTTGATCAGTTAAGAAAATTTGATTCTGAACTGCATTTGCTATCCTATGCTGATCCTTTAAAAGTTTTCTTTTTAAATCTTCTGCACTGAGAATTCCTTCAGATAACTTTTTGCATTGTCTCTCATCCTCTTGTTTCAGGAACGTGAGTTCTTCTATGTAGGCAGATTCACGTGCTGTTAATTCAATCGTTTCCCGTTGTACATTAAAAAGTTCCTGATTATTGTTTTCAATCTCATCTTTTTGCTGTTGCCATTCATTGTTCATTGTATTAAGTTCCATTAGAAGGCTTTTCAGTTCAAGTTCACAGTTGTTGAAGCTCATTATGATTGCACAGCCAAAGATTATGTATCTTTTATCTGTAGCTGTTAAATTAGTACAATGAATAATTAAAATAAAAGAAAAACTGATCAAATACCAGAAAATACTTACAAATCAATATGAAATGAATGGGAATAACGGACAGATAAACCGACAAGCTGGGTAAACGTCAGATTTTGCAACGAAGTTTTTTGAATCTATGTAGACGACTAACTTTACAACCAGATGTCTGATTCCTATTGGTCGCAAACGTGACAAATGTATCCCTGGCATGCCAGGTGTGTTATTCGCGTTTCAAGTATACGAAACATCTCTGGCGTATTCTAAATGTATTGTGTTATTTGCCTTAATTAGAAGTTGTGATAATGTCAGTTATAATATATAATTCTGCAGTTGAAAACTAGTGAAATAATGATAGTTTCTTTAGGGAAGTAAATTCTTAAAATATTATCTGCATCCACACAGTTACCTACATAGAGCAGTGTTATTTATTTTCGGCAAGTTGCCACGGAACTTTAAGGTTAGTAGTAACTCTTGTAAATTAAGAAATTTTATATAAGTATTAAACAAAGAACTATAACTAATTAATGATGTCGTTGAGTGTGGTTAAGAAGTGTTTAATATTTAATATGTAGATGAAACATACTTAAGATGTTACACTTACTTATTATTGATTTGTAGAACATTTTCGGCTTGCTTTCTTTAGTACTGAAGATGTATAAATAACAAGTGTTAAAGTATATATACTGAAGAAGACAACAAGCTGGAAACGTTCTACAAATTAATATTTAGTAAGTGTTATAGTTAAGTTTCATCTACATACACAATCAATAATGTTTACTTAATATTTCTTATGTTTATATTCCAGATGTTTCACTGGCAAATTTATAGTTATTTGTTTCTGTTAGCCACAATTTTGTGCACAGTATCAAATGGAGATTGCAAAATAAAAAAGTCAAAATTTGTTACTACACTTTTGGATGCCCAATGGGATGCAACTCCCTTAGTTTTAGAGGTTGCAGAGTATCTAAAAGATGAAAATGTAGACTATTATTGGCAGTTTGTAGATTCAATTGGAGGATTACATCAACCGCTTAATGAAATTAGTATGTTATTATCATATTTATTGTTTTGGAAAACTTGAATTGATACATTTTATTTAGGTAATGATAAAAAACGTTATGATGTGATATTGGAACATGCTGCCAAGTTGATAACTCCTCTGCAAGTGTCTTTACTTAAACTGGGTTTGTCACTACATGTTTACTCACCAAAGGTTGAAATGTTTGCTCAAATTGCAAGAGAACATGAATTGCCAGATTGTGCTGCACTTGCTGATATAGGTGGTGATTATATTTGTGATGCTCAGAGTTTGCATACAGTCATACAAAGTGTAAGTTTGTGGAAAAAGAAATAATTCATATACTTAAAAAAATATTTAATAGATCAAGGAAGAAAATTACGTGCGCAATGAAGTATTCCGCGTGGATACTCATTATCCAGGTTCAGAAAATAGGACAATTGTTGTTGTACTTTATGGTGAACTCGGAACAACTGAGTTTCAAACGTTTCACTCTATTTTAAAATCCGAAGCACAACAAGGAACAATTGATTACATTGTGCGTCACTTCATAAAGTCAAAACGCAGCCATAAACTGCGTCTTTCTGGGTATGGTGTTGAACTTCAAATGAAGTCGACAGAATACAAAGTACAAGATGACTCTGAAATTAAGGATGACCGCAGTCCTGAAGATGCGTCACAAGAAGAGGATGACGTTGAACTAGAAGGTTTTGACTTTGGTAAGTTGAAAACCATTTTCCCAGATCACAAACCACAGCTGGACAAATTCAAACAACATCTTGAAGAAACTTCCAATGAAATGGCACCTCTTAAAGTATGGCAGTTCCAAGAGCTGAGTCTTCAAGCAGCTGAACGTATTATGAACTCTCCTAGAGATGAAGCACTCAAAGTTTTCACTAATTTAGCACAAAATTTCCCAATGCAAGCAAAGACTCTTGTAAAAACTGTTGTCAATAATGAACTTAAAAAAGAGATGCGCAGAAATCAGGAAGTGTTTGGGGCTACTCTGAATTTACAATCCTCGGACACTGCTTTGTTTATCAATGGCTTGTACTACGATGTCGATGTTGTTGATATTTTTGGAATTCTGGATGTCGTGCGGCAGGAGTTACGAACAATGGAAGGATTACATAATATTGGTCTAGGAAATACTAGACTGTCATCACTGTTGTCGGTTGATTTTAGTGATACAAACAATGGGCAAGAGTTTGCAATGGATATTCGGGATTCGGCTATTAACTGGATAAACGATATTGAGAAAGACTCTAAGTACAGTCGTTGGGGTTCTAGTTTAATGGACTTGTTACGTCCCACTTTTCCTGGCATGTTACGACAAGTTCGAAAGAATTTGTTCAATCTTGTCATCATTATAGATCCCCTTAACAAGGAAACAAGAACATTGTTGAAACTTGTAGAGTCATTTGTAATTCACACAGCACCTCTTCGAGTTGGTCTTGTTTTATCAGCTAATTCATCTTCTAGTTTAACTGGATTAGATGACGCTGCTGTAGCAATGGTTTGCGCCTTTAATTATGTTTCTCAGAAGAAAGATCCAGCAGCAGCTTTGAACTTTATTACAACTGTGCTAGGAACAGCTAGAGATGATGAAGTAACCATAGATCACATCAAGGAACAACTCGCTAAGAAATATAGTGATGATGTTAATTATATTCTTGGTGAGGACTCGGATTATGATTTTGGTAGGAAATTGGCGGAGGATTTTGTTCAAAGAACTGGTTTGAATTCACTTCCACAAGCATTGATTAATGGAATTCCATTACCAGCACATCAGTTGAATGTTGATGATTTTGAAGAAGCTGTATTGACTGAAGTTATGTCTCAGACTCCATCGTTCCAGAAAGCAGTGTATAAGGGAAAACTACAGGATGGAGATGATGTGATTGATTATATAATGAATCAACCCAATGTTATGCCCAGGTTAAATGAAAGAATTTTGAGTAAAGAAAATATGGTTTATTTGGATATGACTGGATCACCAACAACAAGCATGGCAATTCAGGATTTGTTGAAATTGACTCCTAGGGATATGACTGCTACTGCTTTGGAGAATTTGAGATACTTTTTGTCTCCTAAGAAGAGTGAGAAGTACTACGGGATGACTTATTGGGTTGTGGGAGATTTAAATTGTCCGAAATCCAGGGAATTCCTCGTTGATGCACTGGAATATATGGTAAGCAAATAGGAATTTTAGCTTAATGTAATTGATTTTAAATGTTTTGAACAGAAATCTTCTGGTGATACAAGAGTCGCGTTCTTACCAAATGTGGATGGAACACAAGATAATTCAATCAATAAATTGGTCCTGGCTGCGATGGAGTTTTACGAGGGGAAAACATCCAATATAATCATCGATTTTCTAAAATCTAATGGAGATATAACTTTGTTACCTGTATGTATAAATTACGATTTTTTTGTATCCACAAACAATAACATTCTTGTTCGATTAACAGAAAGAAATTTTGGGCAAAGAATCATCTCAAGAACTCTCTCTAAAAATGCTTCGTGTTTATTGCCAACGAGTCCTCTCATTTGCTGCCAGCGCTCGTGGAATTATTGCAAACGGTCGAGTTTTAGGTCCATTCAACGAAAACGAAAAGTTTACAGTTGAGGACTTTTCTCTCTTCGAGCGCTTTAGTACAGCATCTTACGGACAGAAATTGAAAGAAATCCTAGACAAGACCGCTGACGAAGAAGGTGACCTAACAAGCAATGCCATCATGAAGATTGTAAGCCTTTTGATAGCAAGACCACAATCAAAATCCAGATTTGAAATTGCTTCAGAAAACGATCATTATTCTGTTATTAAACTACCTCCAAGTCAGCCTGATAAAGTGGCATTTGATATTGTTGCAATTGTGGATCCTGTCTCTAGAGGAGCACAGAAACTTGGCCCAATTTTACAAGTACTTCAGGAAGTTTTGAATTGTAATATCAAAGTGTTTTTGAACAGTGTTGAGAAGAATAGTGATATGCCACTTAAGAGGTAATATTTATTATCAATTACTACTCTCAATATCAAACTCAAACTTGTTTTTTTTTTTTTCATGTATATAGTTTCTATCGATTCGTATTGGATTCCGAAATTCAATTCTACGAAGATGGCAAACAAGTTCCTGGATCTATTGCTAAATTTAATAACATGCCACAATCTCCACTTTTAACGCAAAATATGCATGTACCTGACAATTGGTTAGTTGAAGCAGTCAGATCTGTGTATGATTTGGATAATATTCGATTGGAAAATGTTGAAAGCAATGTGCACAGGTACAAAAATCTAACACCGTAATTTTTAATTAACATCTATTGTATTCTATTTGTTTAATTTTAGTGAATATGAATTGGAGTACTTACTGTTGGAAGGCCATTGCTTTGAATCAACATCTTTGAGCCCTCCTAGAGGTCTTCAAATTACATTGGGAACTGAACGTCAATCTGTTATTGTTGATACAATTGTAATGGCTAATTTGGGATACTTCCAACTTAAGGCAAACCCAGGTGCTTGGATTGTTCGGTTGCGACAAGGAAGAAGTTCTGAAATCTATGACATTACAAGGTAGGCTTTATTTCGTAATAGAAGCTTTTCTGAAGCTTAATTGGCCTACTTGTAATGAATAAATATTCCAGCGATGAGGGTAGTGATACTCCTGTGAAATCAAAGGACATTAAAGTAGTCATCAGTTCATTACGCTCCAACATTGTTAAACTGAAAGTCACAAAGAAACCAGATAAATTGGGAATGGATCTTCTTAGTGAAGACAATGAAAATAACGGCATTTGGAACTCAATCACAAGGTTAGTTTCTGTTTTAGTTTTCTATAAATCATCTAAATGTTAATAATTTTTATATTAACAATGCTGCATGTTTATACTGTCTGTGACGGTGTTTGTGCCTTAAAATTTGTCTCGACTTCATTTATGCATGCTCACAGTTTCGTCAGGTAATATCATCTTCATCAGTCATAACATGAGTGTTAATTTCATAATTATAGTTCGTTTAGTAGCGGCGATGAGGGCGAGGAAGAAAAGTTAAACATCTTTTCATTAGCTTCGGGACATCTGTACGAAAGATTCTTACGAATTATGATGCTGTCTGTTTTGAAACATACGAAGACACCAGTAAAATTCTGGTTCTTGAAGAATTACTTGTCACCACAAGTTAAAGATTTCTTGCCTTATATGGCTAAGGAATATGGATTTGAATATGAATTAGTTCAATATAAATGGCCAAGATGGCTACATCAACAAACTGAGAAACAGAGAATCATTTGGGGATACAAAATTTTGTTCTTGGATGTATTGTTTCCATTGGATGTCAAGAAAATTATTTTTGTTGATGCTGATCAGGTAATATTTCTTTCACGTGCACAATTTCAATACAAGTTTTAATATTATGCCATTTTGGGATTAGGTTGTCCGCGCTGATATGAAAGAACTCCAACAACTTGACTTAGGTGGAGCTCCGTATGGTTACACTCCATTCTGCGAGTCACGTAAAGAAATGGACGGTTTTCGCTTCTGGAAGCAAGGATACTGGAGAAATCACCTTCAGGGTCGTCGTTATCATATTTCAGCTTTATATGTTGTGGATCTCAAGCGTTTTAGGCGCATAGCAGCAGGTGATCGTCTTCGTGGTCAATATCAGGCACTCAGTCAAGATCCCAACTCACTTTCCAATTTGGATCAGGACTTGCCTAACAATATGATTCATCAAGTTGCTATTAAGTCACTGCCACAGGAATGGCTTTGGTGTGAAACATGGTGTGATGATGGATCGAAATCATCAGCTAAGACTATCGATTTATGCAATAATCCGATGACAAAGGAGGCGAAGCTTACAGCAGCTATGAGAATTCTTCCAGAATGGAAAGGATATGATGAAGAAATTAGAAATTTACAGCAGAAGATTGATAAGGGCGAGTTGGATAATGATATAGCTTTGGAACATCTAGAAGATGATCCCAAATCACGAACACGTATGTTACATTTGTTTATTTAAATAAATTAGATGTTAACTTTTTGCTTCTTGCAGAACGTAATTATGATGGACACGTTGAACTATGATATTAATGATTGTAAATTCTGGGAATAATGAGAAATTCATTTGCAAGTAATATAGATGAAAGTGTGTACATTTTTTAATTACTTATATTAAAGAAAGCGTATCATTGAATATGTCCACGAAGTGTTAAACATTATTTGTGTTTATATAAATTTACTTTAACTCTTGTTATATATGTGAAAAAGGTTTTCGGTTTGTTGCCTTTTTCAGTATGAAATATGTTTGGAGCGTTGTCGGTTGTTTCCTTTTTTCGGAGTTCGGGTAGTTGAGGATTAGAGGCTTATGATATTAGGCATGGGGATTTGAGGATTATTTGGAAGTGGGACTGTGGGTTCCATAGGGAGTTTGAGATTTCATAGCATCTTATTTGACATCACCAACTTCCTGTTCTAAGAAACAAAAGAAATAAAATTGTAGTTTATCAAAACTAGACAGCACAATTTTCCAACTAAAATTTCATCAATAACCCAATATACATATTTTCAAAACAACTATTGTGTGCAAGTCATTTATTTATTCATTAGCGGCGTTTGACTAATTATGTGAAAATGTGTTGCGAAAATAGGTTTGACGAAATTTTTGTGGAGTCTTTCATTTTAGTAATGATTAAATTTTGATTTTAGTTTTTTGGCCAAATTTTGGTTATTGTTTCTAAGTTTGTATAATGTGGTAGAATTGTTTATAAAATGCAACAACGTTGATAAACTTGTGAAAACAGTTCCAAACTATACTTTTTTTGGAAATATGCAAACGCATATGGAATCTAACGATGGAATGTTTACATGGCTAAATATATGTTGCTCAATATGACATTACTTATTCTTATTGTTGAAAATTTGCACTATAACACTTACTTAAAATTGATTTATAAAACGTTTTCGGCATGTTGCCTTCTTCAG